>JADBJO010009320.1:65000-85016 GCA_016801955.1 Conus betulinus
CTGGCAGTTTGTTAGTGGACCACCACACCACCCCCCCCCCCCCCCTCCCTTATCGTTCTCTGCATCCTCCTCACAGCAGTTTCATCCATAAATCATTAAAAGACTAAGACTGATCCCTCTGCATGCTAATGCTATGACAGTGAAAATGTTACTTAATGTTGAACATTTGTGCCTGACGTCTAAAACTACAAAAAACGACTGATCAGAGTAGATCAGTTAGAATGGATGAAACAATATGAGTTGTCTCATCTGTGGACACACACACACATGCTCTTCATTAATGCGCACATTAACATATGATATAGTTCTGCTAGCTAACTTAATTAAGCTTTATTCTACTTTGACAATATCAGTGATTACAAGTGGGCAACATTTGGACTCCTACTGCGTCCATGTATGTGTGTGTGTGAGTGAGTGAGTGAGTGAGTGAGTGAGTGTGTGCATGTGTGTGTGCGAGTGCGTGCGTGTATGCGTGCATGCATGTGTGCATGCATGTGTGTGTGTGTGTGTGTGTGTGTGTGTGTGTGTGTGTGTGTGTGTGTGTGTGTGTGTGTGTGTGTGTGTGAGCATGCTGAGATCTGAGATGCTGAGTTTGTTTTATGAAAAGAGTGGAGACAGGTAAATTTTACACACACACACACACACACACACACACACACACACACACACACACACACCTCTAAAAGGATGAGGTAAAGGCGAGAGGATAAAAGAAAGAAACATGGGGTCAAAGAAGGGGGTACTTTGAGGACAGGGGTACTTTGGGGACAGGGGTGACAAAGTGGGCGTTCACATTTTTTTTTTTTTTTTTTTAGATGTTGTTAAGGCCTTCACTGACAACACTGACCAGAACAATGTTTTCACCTCAACTTGGGTTCCCATGAGCAAAATATCCTGTAACTCCATAAATAACGCAAATGCCAAATGTCTCTGTCACATGCAAAATCCACGTAAGAAAAAAAAAATACTGAAGTGTCACAAGAGTTGAGGCCTTAGTTAAGTCACTAGGTGGATCAACTTCCATTTGAAAATACCCCTGGGTAAAGAGCGGGGATTTTTTTAAAATACCTCCCAGAATGATCGACAAACTGAGAAAACTTAATACATCCTAATCTACCTCCTGTGTAAACCATATTGATCATTATGTCACATAGTAAAGATGACAATACACACAATTCATGTCCAAGAGGGGTGAAGTGAAACTGCCCTCCAAAGCTGACTTAACAGCCTGAAAATGTGACACAGAAAAAATACAATCTGTCTATGCATGAATAAATCATACTTCTGCTAAGAATTAAAAAAAAAAAAAACCTTTATGGTGTTTTGTAAAGTATCAAACTAGGTTTTCAATATATTACACACAAAATATTGAATTATTAACACTTTATCACAAACTGACTTTGTCAGCAATAGCTAGCAAGTCACGCTGCTAACTAAGAATTGATCTACCTTTGGAATGACACCACATTAACAAACACCTACTCACCCACACACACACACACATACACACACACACAGAATGGCAAACGCAACCCTTTCACAACATTACTGTTCACCCTACCTGAATGAAATGTTGAGATCTGAGGAATCCCCAATCTGCAGTTTCAGACTAGAATCACTCAGGTGTACTCTGACTGCGGACAAACCTGGGAAAATCAGAACAGTCAACACTTAGCACAAACAAACAAACACACAAAAAAAAAAATATCTGTAAGCCCATTTAAGCCAGAACATCTGGGTCAGCAACAAAATGGTTGTTTATGTGCACAGTTTAACTCACATGATTTCACACGTAGTACTACTAGTAGTTTTCCAACTGTTCCCTTTTCAAAATGTCAGCACTGTATTTTGAAATAATGAATGCCTTCCCTTCCTCCACTCATCTTTGCTCTCTTTCTTCTTCAATCCCCAAATGACTTTTTTTCCCCCCTAAAAACAATTCCCCCTTCCCTCCATCCAAAAGAGATGACTTTATCCAACAATCTCAAAAGTATAAACAAACAACCTGTTATTACCTAGCTAAAGATAGAAAAGATGGAGGAGAAGAACTGAAGACCACTAGCATACTAATAATGTTAATTGACTGATTAGATTAACTAATCAAATTAATTGACTAATGAGATGAATGGACTACCTAATTAATTGACAAATGACAAATGGATGGACTGACCAACAAAACATGATATTCAGCAACTGAAGAAACATTTGATAAGAAACAAACTACTGAATGTGCAGAAGAAATGATCTGGCAGGCTGCAACATCAATCATTCATACAGGATGATTATGGAAGTAAAAAGTTCTGTATACGTGCAGCTGTGTGAGAGGTTTGAGTTGGCTTTTTTTTTTTTTATTTCACTTTCAGATGTCTCTGTCTTCCTTTTCCTTTCTTCATAAATGTAAGACACCAGAGATGACTGGCCAATGATTCTGCAGTTTTAACTTCAAACCAACTCTTTTTTTTTCATTAATAGGTTTCCAATTTCACAGAAGTTAGGTCAGTGGTCATTGTGTCGATAACAAATGTTAAAACAAAAAAATGGGAATAAGAACATGTCATATAAAAACTTCTTTGTTCTCCTCCTTCAACTCTGCAAAGAATCACTGGGGCATCGCACTGAAGAACTGTTCGTCATTTTTAAAAGATTCCTGTCAGCGCACAACACGCATGTACACTGACTTTTCACAACCTACTCTGACATCAAAATCCACATTACAAGCCATTATTTTCAGTTTGTGGAACTCCAGCTCCATTCAAAACCCAGCCCCTATAGACATTGCTTGATCTACCATTGGACTGTATAGGTGATGGTGCATGTCTCAGCCATCAGATTAACCTGAGAGGCAGTTTAATACACTAAAGAGATAATCCCTTGGGGTGGGGTGGGGGGGGGAAGAATCCTTCAACTTCCTGGTCGTGGTAGGAACTTGCAGTCACCCAAAACAGGCGATGATTGCTGATCTGCTACGCTTGTGAATATTGTTACAGTTCATGGATTAACATATCACTTATTGACTAATATCGTTTTAGAAATGAGTAAAACCACTGATTTTTGTTTGTTAACTTAGTTGATTTACTGGTAGGTGGCATGTGCATAACATGCAACTTGTAACACACTGGAGGTTGCTTAATTCAAAGTTCTGCAAAATGAATTTTTCTCTTCTAATCTGATCTAAGAACCAGAGGCCCTCTTTAACAGTTTGAGTTTGTAAATGCAGATCATTACAATTAATATACGCCAACAATAATGGAATCAGTGACAAACTGGGATTCTGTTTCACAATCGTTCAAAATGTATTTTCAAAGTTTTTTTTTTTTTTTTTTCCTTTTCCTTTATTGTGATCATGGCTGGTGACAGAACTCGTGAGTATAATTCTGTGGTGCTTGTAACTTAATACCAGGAAAACCTCGTTGACGTAAGAAAAAAACTTCAAGTGGGTTCTTGACACCGACCTGGAGAGATTATTCCCGCCTACCTGTTTCATGCGAGGTCACGAGGCAGCATGTTAATCACTACAACGTGACTCTCACATGATGCACGAGCTACCCCTTAGTTTACACCCTTCCACTCTCTGGTTATTCAACTTATTAGTTACAATTGCATACTAGTTACCGATTTCATTTAGCAACAAAAACATGATCTTTTAAAACATATCGTGAACTAACCAATCATCTCCCTGTAATCCTTCAGACGGTACAAACGGAGCTTACCTGACAAAATGAATGGAAACAAACAAAAGTAAGCCCTGTACATCTTGGCTGACTATTGTGTGACAACCAGTCCAGACAAGAGAAGCGTTCGAAATGTCACACAGTGTGCCAACAGCTTTCAGTAACAGCTAGCGCATGAAGCCAAACATCACATGATCTCGCTCGCACGTGATAAAATTAATCTTTTTCCCCCACTCAACCCAAACACCGCCTACGTTCGTCGATCAGCGCGGCATGATGACCTAACCAAGGGACACTCGCACTCCCCCCCCCCACCCCAGATCTTATCCCCATCCCCCCTTCTTTTTGTCCGCTATTTGATTCGCGGTCCGCATCTGATTATATGAACTCCGAGTCATCTTCCAGTCTTTACTCATTTCAGTTGTTTTTAGTCCTCTCTATTCAGTACGGGTAGTTTCTACGCAGGCCGTAAGACTGATCGCCAGCTTACAGATACGGCTTTCAACGAGGCCATTTCCGTCAGATTTCAGCTGTAGTTTTGTAGAAAGAGCAGCAGCAGAAGTGCAAGAAAAAGGATACCAGGAGGACGCACATACTGTTAATGAACTGCTTCAAGGCACTTAACGAGACAGAAAACAGGGTGTCGTCGTTCAAGTGGCGCATGTGATGGGCCCAGAGATTTAACCCCAGGGGACTCGAGTCCTGGAACCCAGCCTCTTCATGATTAACGTCCTGCTGGCATCAGGACTGTCAGCAACAGTGCTCCTAAGTTTGTCGCTGAGGACACCATTAGCCAGAAGGATGTCAATGCTTGCATTGACCAGCACCGACTACGGTAGGAATTGGGCTGACTTGCTCCTTGAAAGGAGATGTAGACGTCTTTCGCTTCCTGAGATATTCAGTCCTGCACGTGACCAGATGTTGACATATTCTTAAACACATCTGCACACTACAAGGTCACCAACTGCAGAGTGGAAGAGGCAAAGTACCCAGTCCGGGCGTTATCATCACAACGGACCTGACACTGGATGTGAAGATCAGTAACATGACAAACTGAGCAACCAGTACGTTGGGCTTTGTCAGGCACAACCGAAGATCAACACTTCCAGGTAAGAGGACCACCTAGAAGGCTCTGGTGAGACTTTTACTAGAACATGTCAGACCAGTATGAGACCCTTTTTTTTGCTCAACCAGTGTTGACACGGCCATTGAGGAGACTTCCAGAGGTGAGCGCATGAAATGGTCCAACAGGATGCAGGTAGATTCAGCCCAGTATTCAGCCCTTTCTCCAACACCGATGCTGACACATCCATGGAGAAGACTTCCAGAGGTGAGCGGCCAAATGGGTCAAACGTAAGTAAGATAGACCTAAACTTCGGACTGTACGCTGGTTGATCTGAAGTGGCCAACTCCCAGACAAGAACGAAGATGGCCAGACTTACCACCATGACAAATTCTCCAACAACCTCATAGCAACATTCAACACTAAGAATCCCCACCGCTCATCTGCCGAAAAGAAACAGGCGACAGACCCATCCTGACCACTCTCACTGATGTCCACTCGCACAGGACCCTCTAGCGTCAGAAACCTGCCCCGCACAAGGGATTCCAGCGTGGAGTGGACAAGAAGAGGAGGCGGCCTGTGCTCCTAATCTGGAGTAGTTCACTCCCCTGTTACGACGAACACCTCTACTAGCCATACCGGCTCTTCCCATCTGATGAGTAGGGTCAGTGAGGCTGGGGCAGTGTGCCAGTTCGGTGTGTTCCCGGGGGACCGCTGCGCTAGCAGGTCTAGCTTGAAACTAGCTGCAGTGCTTGCAGTTTTCTTGCCAACTCGTAACAAATCAGCGGCAAGAACTTGGTGAAATGTATTCGTTTTTGTTAAAGTTACCTGCTTTGTGTCATTTATGTAACTTATTCTCCCCCTTCCCACCCCCACTCCACTAGATTGGGGTATAATTATATATATACTACCTTACCTGCTGGCAATCAGGGAGGATGTCATGTGCTGACGTAGGCAAATAAAGCCGAAAAGTTCATTTACAACCACGACAGCTTGTTGTCCTTGTGTCTTTTTTCTTTTGGATATATATAATATATATATATATATATATACCCCCCCCCCACCCCCCCCCCCCCCCCCCCCCCCCCCCCCACCCCCCCCCCCCCCTTCCAAATATGCATTCAGTTTATCATCGTCCGTCTAAACAGATCCGAGTGCCTGAACTTTTTCCTTTCCCCCCCCCCCCCCCCCCCCCCCCCCCTCCGATTGATGCTTTATATGGACAGCGAGCAACTTTACTGGAAAACAGGCTGAAATACTGAAGCACATAAAAACAAAGTGTCAAAAATAACCAGAGTTTATGCACAATGCAAAACAGATATGTAAATTTTCAACAAACATGCATTATTTTAAGTTACAATCAGGAAACGAAAACGCGCAAAACAGCACTTCCCTGACAGCAGTCAGCATGAGAATCATTTTGTGTAAACTCTCGCTGACTCTCAAATATTCATATACTTGAATTAATTACACTTCAAACTAAAGCTTGAAACTGTGTGGTTTGTACCTTTGTCATGTACTATCTTAAAATCGTTTGTTTTTCTATTATTATTCGTTCATTTATGCTTTATGATTTCGTTTCGTGGTTATTGAAATTGAAAGCACAACTGGAATCATCGTTCAAAACTGGCACCACATACGTATCCGCTGATTCGGTGTAAAAAGTCGTTTTGTATCGGAAGGGACTTAATTCAAGAACACTAAACATGTCGGGGGTTCTGCTAGCCTTGCGTCAAGGGTAAACATTATTTCATCTGGAGTTCTTACAGGATTTTTGTTAAGATCATTAAGTTAGTGGCCAAACGTGAAATCTATGGTTTTGTAAACGAGTGATTTGAATGATAACACAGAGGAGACACAATGAGAGGCCTGTTCCGTCGCCGGCAGTCGCTTCAGTACTTACTTGACTTGCGGCAGTAAGAGGATGAGAAAGATCGAAAGGGGAGGCGTGGTGGAGGAGAGAGTGTATTATGTTAATTAAAACTTAAGTATCAACGAAGATCAATTGTAGTGTCCTTATGATGCCCACTATCATTGTATTCGATGCTGTTAGTTCGGCAATGTCATACTGAATCATTGTGAATGTACCGCACACGTTCTGACGTTTTGAATTAGTGTGGCATGCCTGACTTCTCTTTCACTAAAATCTGTATCAAGCTGTTTTTTTTTTGTTTGTTTGTTTGTTGTTGTTTTTTTTTGCTAAAGAAATTCCGACATTTACAAAGAGACAATTTGGCTTGAAACAAACAAACAAAAAAGAATTATTACATACTTTTGTTTGTTTTTCAGGGGGGGGGGGGGGGGGGGGGGGGGGGGGCTGCCTCATTTTTTACTTCCAGTCCCTGATCCCTTTCTACCAGCAGAAAGTTGTCACAGTACGTTCTTTGGACACACATGTGCAGTCTGGTAGTTACTTGACCATCTTGCCTCCTCCTCCTTCCATCACTCCTGCCCCCCACTTCAACCAGATGTCCTGAGTATTTGGCATGGTTGGCTTTCCAATTTGTGATGGGTATGGTCCTATACTAGGCAGGAATGGGCATTGCCTTTAGCTGTTATGGAAGGACAAGCATCTCCCTCCTGTCTCCTTTCTCCATTTCAGTCATGTTTAAATGTTGGGGGAAATGGGGTAGAAAGAAAATCCAGTTTGCTTCCATTAAAATTTAAAGACAGTTCTATATACTGATGGAAGAGGGAATGAATGAGTGAAATGGGCGAGTTTGCTGTCAGAACAAATCTTTGTTCAGGTGCATATCAATACCAGTGTCAATTTCCATGTTATTTTAATCAAAACAGAACAAAAATATAGGTGTGTGTGTGTTTTATTTGTGTGGTGTGTGTGTGTGTGGGGGGGGGGGGGGGGGGGGGGGGGGGAGGGGGGGGGGGATATGGTGGAGGCTGATTTTGTGATGAAAGAAAGCTCATGACACTGGTGTGTATGGGCAATTCTGACCCCCATCAGAGTTACAGTTGTTCACAATCCTTGGTAAATTTTTTTAATTCTTTTTCTGATAATGGGACACTTCAGAACTTGCAATCGGCTGTGGGCTTTGGGGAGACCACAAAGTGAATGAAGCATACAGTTTTAGCGTCATACGTTTTTACAAACTGGGGTCTGTTTGCTAGATCTGTTAGGCCAGTTTTTTTTTTATGACTAATGCAGTAAACAGATGCTCTGCCCTACCATTTTACAGCTCCAAACATACACAGTGGTTTCTTTCATTCTATGGCCAAATACATAGCACCAAACACTCGCCAGGTTTTGTTCAGTCTTACCATATCTTTCTTGACATATATATATACACACAAAAACATGTGTATCTGTATGTGTATCTGCAATTTTCATATCTTTCGTCAAAGTTTCCTTGCCTGATTCCAAGGAAATAATGTTTGTTTTCAAAACTTCTTGTTTCTTCCAAGCAGATGGACAAATGGCGGGTGGTGTCGAAGCTGCTGGTTGTCAGTCACTTGGTCCCCACAGCGGAATTCCTCAAACAAGACCTCAATCAGTCGTTTGAATCGACGGAATTTTCCTCGGCTTTATCCTACAGTGCTGGTTTTGACGGATGGATCAACAATCACTGTGCGGTACAAAGAGCCCAGGAAGTTGATCAAGGTATTTGTCATTAATACATTTGCTTGCGTACATCATACAAGCCAAAGCTATACATTTTCATGTTTATTGCTAAAGGAGAAGAGGAAAGTGTGAACGAAATTTGAGGAGAGAAAGAAAAAAGGGTTGGATAGGTTTGCCTTTAGGAGGGAAAGTGGGTGGGAAACATTTGCCTTATTTTCGTTTAGATTTTGTAAATGTTACACATTATGCATCATCATATGTGTAAAGAAATCTTTATGTGTGAGTCTCTTGTCTGTGGATTAAAGAAGGGTGAACATTCATACCTGTGAAGCTCAATTCATTATTCTGTTGTATCTACACACCATGGTCCAGTTCTGAACATTTCTGATTTCCTCAGTATTTTCACAGACTGATTGAAAACAATCTAAGCAATGCTGCAGCTTGCGACTGTCAGCTTCTATGAGTTCAACACAGTGTAAACATGTTATGCCTGGTAAATTACATGTTTGCATGGCTCATTTAAAATATTAAAAGACTAGAATAATCTGAACACACTTAATTAGTGTCTGTAAAATCTGCTCGTATTATTTGAATGACTACGTATTCACAGATACACTGGTTCATTTCCATCACTCTTTTAAATCACAAAACGTTTCAACATCCAACATTCGTAGGATGCCACCTACTAAGCCCCTTACTGATTACAAATAATTGCATAGTCACAGAGCCGGCGCGCGAGTGAGCTCCCCTTTACAGGGTGCCACCACCTCTGTTTAACGACAATCCCCATGAATTTGCCTGTATCTTTGACCCTAACAGAATCAAACCAAGGCTATGGACATGGACAGGTAATTAAAACCGAGATCAGTATGAGAGCAGGGCATGCATGACCTCATAATTTGAGTTTTTCTTTTGAAAATGCTGATCAATGAGGATAATGAAGATGTTTTTATGTTTATAGTACATCCTGGTGTCAACCAAAATCCAAGAAATGCAGACACGAGCAGTGTTGGTCAGGAAATCTCAGCAACACTTACAGAGATGCATCCATTAAGTCGATGGAACTTGAGACTGTGTGATCCCAGTCTTTCCAACTGAGACCACAGCAAACTCAACTCTGGGTAGGAGTGTGTCGGGGCAGAAAACCCCCCCACATGAATGGCTTTGATGGGAATCGTACCATGATCTCCCTGCTGGTGATGATGCAGGCATCTGTACAGGGGATGGTGTTTGGTAAGGCACATCAGAATTCATATCTTGTGTACATACAGGGGATGGACATCAGCATTTGTATGTGTATAGCCAGTGTGTTTGTAGGATATGGCATTGGTGCACACAGAATTTGCAGTCCTTTCAGATGCCCCATTTTCATTTTCTTTTGAAATATTAAGATCAGATATATACAGCATTGTGCAGTGATGCGTTCTGATTTTATGAACCCCACTGAGGTGGTTCAAAGGCAGGAACTAAAAACTTGACATCTGTTCTTGTTTCAGTTGCCAGAGGACCTGTCTCTCTTGTCTGAAGCAGAACGAAAGTTGAGGTTACAGCGTCGGAAACCAAAGCAGAAGCTGGGTGATAGAAGACGATCTGGAGGAAGACTCCTTTGATGTGTCAGAGTACAGTCATTTGTGGAAAAAATAAACATAGCTGCTTGTTCAATATGTTTGAACAGTCTTGTATGTTTACAAAAGCCTAGATGGAAAGATTCATGAAGAAAGAAGCGCACACACAACATCCATTACAATTATAATGCAACTATGATTTAAACCAGAAAAAAACAATTACTACTAGAATTTTTTTTTTTTTTAAGTCAGTGCACATATCCACCGTTGTTGCAGGTTTAAGACTATAGATGTAATCATTTTAGCATAGAATTTATGGGGAGTATAGATTTTGGATTAAAGCATTCATAAATGCTTTCCACATGTCAGTTTACATGATATTTTTAGCACACACGTTGTAAAACACCTCTCCCCCACCACTCCCCAAAATGTAATGATTAGGGAGAGAATACAGGATGTTGTACATTACAAAAAAAAAAAAAATCTAATGAAAGAAAGTGCAAACCTGGGATTATTGGAGAAGAACAGGATAAATAAAGTAGTAAAAGCAAAACTGACTAAATCTTGATGGGGAGCATATCAGAGATAATTATTTTTTTTTAAAAATTAGGGGGTCAGACAGTGCAAAAAACTTGTTTAAATTTTTCAGGTCTCAAAAATATTTAGGGGGTTACACTTTATAACCAGTAGAAGAATGTGCTGAAAACTGCACACACACTCACAAATATACACACACAAGCATGTTGTTTTTCACTCACACACATAAATACACAGAGAAAGAGAAGGAGACAAACAGATGAGAGGTACTAATAACAAAGTGAATAAAAACACTCCAGATTATGCTAAACACAAATACACACACAAAAGCTCGTTGTGTCCAGCTCATGCAGATAAGTGCACAGAGAAAGAGAGTTAAACAAAAATAGATAAGAGGTGCAAATAACAAAGTTAATATAGAACTCCAGATTGTGCTAAAACATGACCAATTCAGATCTGTTGATTAGTAAAAGTGTTATCAACAGATGTAAATAAATGTGAGCACCAACGCTACCAGAATTTTAACAGTGAAACTTTATATGTGGGGCGTCTTCTTAGATTATCATCACCGAATTTCCACTACGTGAGCCATTTCTGTTACTAGTAGTTAGTATTGAAACATTTAATTGCTTGACCAGTTGCCATGCAAGGATCACTGGAAGCGTAATGACAAACAAGTGGTGAGTGAATATTAGTGGAATCTTTCATGAAATGTGTAGGCTGGCCACTCTTGCACTGTGCGCAACACATTCGTACAACTGTAATGGTGCCATTTGAAGTGTCCGAACCAGTCATATTGCACTGATCACTCGACATTTGTTCCATTCACTGTCACCTGTAAAACAAGCTGAACTGTCAATTTGTTTCTGAAAAGCTCCGTCATGCTTTTTACCTTTGGCCGAATCACGTGATCTTGTGGTTATATCACAGGACTGGGTGGTCTATTTTGATGACTCTTGGTTTTCAGTAGAGAAGAGTGCTCAAGCAGAACTTGTTCATCGATTCAGAACTTTCTAAAACGTCGAGGAAAGTTACATTAGTATCAACTTTGATAGTGGTGGATCAGACGAAAGTGCTTTTACATGATTCATTTCTCAGAGATGTAATGTGTTAGGAGAAAATAATTACGTCATGGTAAATTTTTTTGTTAGAGACACACTGACCCTTAATTCCAGCGAGTCAGATAGGAATTTTATGTGTCAGAGATGCACATTTGTGCATAAGAACTATCACTGCATATCCTGTGGAATTTTGTCAAGCATAACGGCATGATTGAAGATGCTGGCCAAACCTTTAATAATTGTTCTCTTTGTCAACTTTTTATCACAGCTGATAGGATGTAAATTGTTGAAGGGAGCAAGTAAATACATGGGGCATGATGAGTAATGGCCATTATTCAAAATCACAGTATATTTATTATGAATAGTAAAAATGTCGTCAGTATCGGAAGCCAACAACCATTTACACCACAGAATGGGGTATGGTGGCAATGAGATGGGTCTGTCTTAAAGTGCGTGGTTTATTAGCTCAAAGCTGATGGAGAGAAAAGATTTTTTTTTACCAGACACAGAGATCAGTAGACTTACCACGTGCCTTAGCCTTCTTGAGCTTCAGCTGTAGATTCTTCACTGTATCTGATTCACTGAAGCACCTTACATGCTTGAGCTTTGCTATTCCTGCACTGGACACAAGCTGTTTTTTCACTGTATCTGATTCACTGAAGCATGGCGATACATGCATTGAGCAGTGCTATTCCTGCAACTGGACACAAGCTTTTTTTTTAAAAATAACTCTGACCACTGAATTGAAAAGGAATACAACCTATTATGAAATACTGTGTTTTTGGTTCACAAGCAGCATATGCGTATATTACAATTCTTTCAGGAAAAAAGTCACAAATGATGAAGACAAAGTAGGGCCATGGAAGGCTTGCTGGGATACAAACGATGCCCAGGCCGGCTTCTGAGGACTAGTCACTTTCATCAAAACTAACTAGGTAAAAAACTAGACCACTGTTGTCATTTCTGTACAGAAACGGCTTCTTTTATGGATGTCGCCATGAACAAAAATTAAAAATGTATTTTCTGCCATTTTCCACAGATTGTGAAGTCTTTCATCTTTAGATCATAGCCATGTTCAAACTAGTCTGAAGCCACAACTCGCTGTCCAATACCACAGTACTACATGTCACAAAGGACTAGAAAAAAAAAAAGACACACAGACGTCTGCAACCATCACCACAGTAATAATTTATTTAAATCACAAAATACATTTTGCTGATACTCTTCTCAAATTAAGATAAATCAAATGAAATGTACACCACTTGCAACAAAATCTTTCAGTGGAAAAAAAAGATAATGCAATGACATATGAAACAAATCTGGAAAGCAACTCGAATGGCACATCTCAAACAGCGTTGCTCCTGTTCACTTTAGCATGTAGCGGTGAGTCAGAGCCACAAGAGTGACCTAGCAGCTTAACAGCAAAAATCCACGAGACTTGTAATACAACCTTTCTGCATTGTTCTACAGTTATGATTGTTCAAGACACACGCACACAAAAAGTACCTGTCAGCATGGGGAGTCAATTTTCATCTCAAATGAAAAAAAAAAGAAGTAAATAATGCATGAAGAAGTCTCGAATCGAATTCAAGTAAAAACCGCAAAAATCCAAAATGCACAGCTCGCACAAAACCACCCAGCTGTGACTTGTTGAGGCAAATTAATGAGGATCTGACAATGGCTACCGAAGACTGCACACACTTGTTCTTTGAGGAAGTAGAAACGTTGCACACAAATGAGGGTATTGATGAGCAAAGCAGCAACCAGTATTTTCTTCAACAAAGCTATGAGAAGTCAGTTTGAGGTACCACGATGGAGACGGGGCTGAAAAAGAGTTTGAACTGCTAGTAATATCTGGTGTGTGTAAAGAGTTGTGTTACATGATTTTGCACAACTCCCAATTAGCGTCTTGGTGAAAGAGATACATAACTGTGCAGTTGGGGTTAAGTTAATTTTATGGCAGTCTTGTTCATGTCCAAACCACATCTTTTCTGCCTGTTGTAACAGCAGGTGACACTTTCGTGGCACTTGAGAATATCTCTGAAATAATCAGCAATAAATCTGATGTCTTTTGCACTGCTATTTATTCCTGATGACCAAAGAAAAAGGGGAAAGCCTTAGGGCTCTTTTCCCCCTTGCACAGGTAAATACCACTTTTCCAAAATGGCAAAATGCACTGAAGTGTCAACAATGTTATCCAAAAATACTACACGAACAAAGGATGTTATTGGACAGTATGCCTCACATCATATTCACATCTAGTCTTTGCTTTACTGCTGCACATGTTTTTAGTCAGCCATATCTCACTAAAAATATGTCTTTCCACATCTCTAGTAGCTTACCAAGAATGCCTAAACAAAAAAAATACAAACAAAAACCGGAGAGGAGGGTAGGGGTTATGAGTGGCTAACTTTTTTTTTTTTTTAAACCAATCTTTAAATGCATTTATATAACATTAAGTTAAAATCAACCTGTTGAAGAACTAGAAATTAAGGACTGGAAGAACCGAATTCTAGATGCGAAAGCAACTTGCCTGAGAGGAATCCAAAAACACAAAAATCAACTACAAAACTTCGTGTGTGTGTGGGGGGTGCGGTGTGTGGGTCGGTCAGCTTCCAGCCATTAGTGACTGGGTGTCTTCCTCCTTGGCATGCAGCTTTTACTGTTCTCTTGCTACGAGATGTATACAACAACCTGAACATCGAACTGTTTTTTTTGCTGGGAAAATAAAACGAATGGGAGGAATTCCAAAAAAAAATCACCACCACACACAGGGGGGGGGGACACATGGAATATGAAAAAAAATAGTGGGGGGGGGGACCACACTTGCGTCTCTATCTAGCTTTTGGGTTCCCAATTTGGTAGTCCTTATTGCAAATCAGTGTACTTTAAACACGGGTTTTAAAATTGTTTTCTGGAAAAAAGTGGCTTGGATGCTATGAAAAAGCAACTTTTCTTTACCTAAATGTAAAACCAGCGCCAATTTTCAACCTTATTTTTTTCTCCCATACTCCCCCTTAAACAACCAATTTAATTGGTTCTATGAATTGGTAACGTAATGCGTGTTGGGCAGTTCATGGGGCTTTCGCAATCACCTAAATGGGTATTTAAATGTCAGATTCCCCAGGGACAGGCGGCATCCATTTTTTTTTGACAGTTGGGGGACAAATTACAAAAATGTCTGTCTACCAAAAAAAAACCATTTTTTTTTTTCCACAATATGAGTCTTTGTAAAATTTATTAGGGTGGGCTTGGTGGGCTCTAAAACATTTGGAAAAACCATTGTACTATTTTTTGGGTTTGGAAGCAAACAAGGAGAATGTAAACAATTGACCCTTGGTGGACCAGGGGGAAACACTTTTTCACCTTTCTGTTTGGAGGGAAAAAAAAAGGATTACACTTAAATATATTCAGTATGTTGGGCCACAGGGCCCAAGAAAGTGGCCGTTTCTATCAGGTAAAATTACAGTGAAACCCATAAAACTGTGTGGGAAAAAAAAAAAATAATTCTGGAACAAGGAGCGAGAAAAATGATTAATTTCTTCCAAATCCAACCGGCTATTATAAACAATGTTGGAAGGAACATGGCTTTTTTTTTTTCATTGCTGATGATTTATTTATTTAAAAACAGGGGAGGTTTCCTTTTTGTACTTTCTTTGGGCAAAAAACTGGATGATCTACCTGGATTCATTACCAGGGGGGGGCAACCCACATTATTTCTCTGAATGTAAGTACATTATGTATCTGAAACTTGGGGGGCTGAAAAACGTGACAAAAAAACAACTTGTTCCAAACGGGGTCCTTGTTACAAGGGTTTCCATTGGTTCCCACCACTGATGTGCGCTATGCTTTGAGTAAGGGGGAAAATTATTACTCTTTTCTATTCAGAATATTAAGCATGATGCAAGTGTCAATTTACGCATTTTCACCAGGGACAAGGGTGGTCAAAAAAAATCGGGTGGGGGGCATTTTTTTCAACGGCCAACATTCTCCTTAGAACACAAAATCTTTTCGGATGTTTTTCCGCGAGGTGAGCACCACTTCTTCCAAATTTGTGGTGTCCTTAAATTGCCACCTCATGCTGGAGTTTTGCCCCCGCGCCTGTAAAAAAACTGTGATGCCTTGGGATGGTAGGTGTTCAGCTCGTCATTTGGGGAAGGTCATTTTAGATTTCAAAAAACACAAAAAACCCGGGGAGCAACGCAAAAAGGGGCAGGGATGGGGACCTGGCAGGGGGACCAAACAACCCAAAACCCCCCCACTAACCCGGCAGCAAGTTTGGCCTTATGGGGACAAAGAAAAGTTATGAGTCAGGGGGGCCTGGTGAGTACAGGTGAGGTGGTGTTGCGTTTTTGATCTTGTGTAAAACAAACAAACCAAATATTTGAATCGACAGGGTCTGTACAGAAAAAATGGTGCTCAGGGGCCCCACATTTGCCATGTACCGCTTTTCAAAGAAACATGGGCCCAAAGACAAATGTTCACACCATGCATTAAACACCCAGCGTTGCCATCAAACAGCTGTCTCAGTGGGGGAGGAGGGGAACCTTCCGACGCCCTACAGCCCGAAGCAAAAACAGTGAGGGCAATTGCTCACAGACATTTTGGATGTAAGCAGGAAACGTCCACAAAGCTTTTGCAGCTAGAGGCGGTTCAACTGTGGCTGGAGCCTTTGAAGTCCATACCAACATTTGATTTTTTTTGGGCCCACGGTTCTCTTGGGGACACCCACTCCTTAAAAACCAGGGGGGGGGGGGGCTGAAACATTGTAACACATTTCAATTGCACATTTTAAAAATTCTAAAAATCGAAACAACCTTCCCCCCCCCCCCCCAAATACAAGGGGCATGGAACGGTTTGGATGAGACTCCTTCTCCCAGTTAAATGTGTGATAGAAAGCAGGCACAACCTACAAAACACCCAAAACTTAAAGCCTTTTGTATAAACAGAGAACACTTATTTTTTCTTTTTTGTTTTCAAAAGTTGTTGAGTTTTAAAAGATTTGGATATTTTTTTAAAATTTCAGGGGGGGACACTTTAAGGTATCCAAAACAGCAGTTTCTCATAATCACAAACACCAACTAAGTAGAGGGGGGTAAACTGGAAGGGGGCCGGACTGGGCAAAGGAACTTTACAGGCATAGCTAAACAAGGGGGGAACTCTTTCATACTTGCTGATGTGAAGAAAAGTTGGTACTGTTTTTCCAGTGGGGCATGTGGTACACAAGCTATAGCGTTTCCACTTCTGTAATCCACGGGGGCTTTCAAAAGAAATCACATTGTTGTTTTCTTTTCACTGGTCCCCCCTTCCAAATTGCTTTCTCCACCCCCTTTTTTCCTTCTCACTCACCTGTATCCCCACAACCCGGTTTCCACTCTTCTCACAGTTCACATTTTTTCAAATACCCACGTTGCCTTCTTAGTTTGCAAACATAACGCTTTTAGCAAAAATTCACAAACCCCCCAATACCATTCTATCCACTTGTGGCAACCACAATCTGGCTTTTCCCAGGTCACAAGCGCCAAACACAAAACTCATTGCTTGGCCTGACAATAATACTTCTAGTTACAAAAGTGTGCTTGTTTCTGACAAAAACGTTCATCACTGCGCATATAACACACATGTTACAACAAATGGGGACTATTTCAGTCAAACAATAAGGGGAAAAAAACAACAAAAATCCTGTCAACTAACAAACGTTTTTATATGGCGTTCTTGCAAACAACAACTCCATTTAATACTAACACCAAATTTCACTTGTTCCACCTTTTTTCTTGCTGATCGTTTTCATTAATGTTAGGGGACCAAAGGGGACCTTCTACCTGTTCCAATATGGCCGGCTCCTGTTATTTCAATTTTGGGAACCCACTAAACCAACAAAACCTTGCGTAGCCCCGGTTTGTAAACCATTATTGCTTTTAAAAATTTGTAGTGCACTTTTGTTATTACAAATTCTCTTCCCAGTTAAATATTGGGCACTCCTAGCTTACAACCACCCCCCCCCCAATTACTTAATGCCAAACCCTTTTAAGTTCCCTGTTTCAAACACTGACACTGCCGGTTCCACCCACACAATTAACTAAAATGCCAAACCTCTCCCTGTTCCAATTTACAGCGCTTTCACCCACCCCAATCAATACTAAAATTTGCAGCCTTTTCTCCCGGTTCAAAACATGCTACAAAAGGGGGCATGTTCAACCCACAAATGTACTGAAATGGGGCAGGGCCCTTCCCCTGTTCAAACATTTAATCAAGCCCCGGTTCACACGTTCCCACAAATCAAAACACTAACACTGCAAAGACCCCATTCTCCCTGTTCAACATACCGGCCCGTGTTCCACCCCACAATACAAAAATGCAGGTCCTCTTCCCGGGGTTCCAAACATGTTGACAGGCCCGGTTCCTACCCCACAATACTTAAAAGCAAGCCTATCCCGTGGTTAACATTACCAAATAGCCGGTTCCCACCCAACAAGTACCAAAAAATGGACAAGGCCTTCTGTCCTGTTTCAACATACAAGCCCCGTCAACCCAAAAATACTTCAATGCAAAAAGGCCTTCCCTGTTCAAAAAACCACCTACCAAGGCCGCCGGGGGGGGTTCACCGCAAAATACTAATAAATGGGGCGGGCCCTCTCCCTGGGTTTCAACATACAAAGCCGTTCACCCACAGTTTACAAAAAACGCAGGGGGGGGGGGGCCCTCTCCCTGTTTCAAACATTACAAGCCGTTTTAAAATACCTAACAATACTAAAATGGCAGCCTCTTCCCTGTGTTTCAATAATTACCAGCTCTCCAACCACCAACACCCAAAATGCAACCTTCTTCCCCTGTTTTTCCAACATTATAGGTCCTTTTCATTCTCCAGCACCACCACCAAAAAACTTTTCTCCCTGTTTCCAATCTCAAAAGGATGTCGTGTTTTTGTTTTCTTTCTGTTGGGGTCCGGGGCTCTTCCTCCAAAAACGAACTTTTACCGTACATTCAAAATTCAAAATTTTTCATAGTTGGGAGGATGCCAACCCCACCCAAATCACTTTGGCCACTTAAGTCGGATTAATTTTTTTTAAAATTTTTGGTTCATCAGGGTGAGGGAATGGGGAAGGATAAGGGGAAGGGGGGGGGGCTGGAGGGGGGTGGTATTGTTGGCAGGGTTGCAAAGTGGGGGAAGGGTGCCCGGGACCAACTAAAAAACAAACGTGGGGGGTCACCCTTCTCACCAACAGGTTCAATTTGGATTGTTTTTTTTTGGGGGACCAATTCGGGCATTCTATCAACTAAACTTATCATATGGGAAGGACGATTTCTGAAAACATTTCCGGGGCCAAAAAAAACTTTATACATTTTAACAAAAACTGAAAAACCCACCGGAACATACAAAACAATAAAATTGGGCCCTAAATAACCACTATTCAACATAAATCTAAAACTGGGCACTTATTAGATTAAAGTGACCCACCTTTTGGGTTTGAAGATATGCAATCTTTTCAGTATTGGAACCAAACAAAACTGTCGGCGTTTTGTTTTTTTTGAAATTAAAACCAAACGTATTTTTCTTTCTTTTAAACAAAAAAAAACAAAAAAAAAAAAAAACCAAAAATTGTTACAAAAAAATTACATATCTGCCATTCCCATTCATATCTTTTAATACTTTTGTCCTTTTTGTGGGATAAATTTTGGGGGGGGACTGGAGATCACAAGGTGGGTCGAGGAGGGGGTGTAGGGGGGAAAAACAAAGGAAGGAAGGGGATGGGAAAGATTGCCAAGGGGAGGGAACATAGAATGAAGGTCTGTCGGTGCACAAGAGCACAATTCAAAAAAAAAAAAAACAAAAAAAAAAAAAAGGGGGGGCGCATTTTTATGTTGTTTCTCCAAAAAACGGATGCCCCACCAAAACCATAAAACCCACATCCTTTCCCACCCAAGCAGTAAACCAAACCATCTCAGGGGGGAAAATACAAAAACAAACAAATTTTTCAGGGCGTTTTAAAAAAAAAACAAAAAAAAAAACTGCTATTGGCCTACTGGGGCAAAAATATGTCCCCAATGATGGACAAGGGGACTTTTGTTTTTGCCCCTTCTTGTTAGTACCATATATTCAACCTTACCATTGCTCAAAAAAAAAAAGAGGAAAAAAAAAAAAATTCATAGAAAGGGGAAAAATGAAAATTACGAAAAAACAAGATGGAAATAAGGCCTTTTGCACAAGGTGGGAACACACAAAAAAAAGATAGTTGGGCGGTGGGTGGACTGCAGTTGACCCTAAAGGGGGGAGGACCAACATGACTTCTTGATTGTTTTCAGTTAGTTGACTCTCTAAGGACAAAGTTGTGTTGGGAGTCATCCCCCCCAACCCAAGTGGCAGGGGTCTTCTGATAAGGAGAGGAGTGAAGGTTTATGGGAAGTTGCAACCCAGGAAAAATGTGCGTGTGGTGTGTTTGTGTGTGGGCATTGGGGCGTTGGGGCATGCATTGTGTGGACATTGCGCTCGGTGCGGTGCGTGGTGTGTGTTGTGACCCCACCCTTCTTTTTAGTTAAGTTA
>JADBJO010009321.1:0-2500 GCA_016801955.1 Conus betulinus
TAAGGAAAGGGCATATCGCGTAGAGTTGTACTTAGCAAACCCAGAACTATGCGCACCCGGAACGCGCTTCTGTTCTTAACTGAAGTGCATCCATCTCGGAACTCAAACCAGTCTTTCTCAAGACAGAAGCTCCACCACGAGCACCCCAAACCATCGCGCGTTCTGCACTCAGCCCAGGCCCTTCTAAACTCAGTTTCTGTTCGGTTAACAAATTCACGTTCCACGCCTCGCACAACAAGATAATTCTGCTTTTCTGGCCTACAGCTCAGAAGGGAGCCGTTTAAAAGTTTGTGTACACCACACAACACACACACACACACACACACACACACATATATATATATATATCCATTATTTTTTTTCCACGAAAAGTATTGACTTCTGATCGGTAGAAGAAATGATCGGAATTTTGACCATCATTTAAAAAAAAAAAATCTCATTCGTGGTACGTGTTTCGTGTGTGTTTCTATGTATGTGTGACCTGAACCTTTTGTTGTCAACATCCTGAGCTAATCAAAAATAAACTGGTATCGGTCAGTCAATAACCTCACTCTGTGTGTGTTGTGTGTGTGTGTGGTGTGTGTGTGTGTGTGAGGTGATTAAAAAACAACAACAGACATCAAGCTTTTTTTTTGTGGTCTATCTTTCTACGGCTTTAAATCCGCTCCCGGCTTTCCCCGCCCACACTGGGCTCCAGCTATGGTCAGCACAACTTTCTTATCTCCCAGTTCTAGCTCCCAAACACCATCAAGGGCTTCAACTCCGTCGTCGAGGAAATTCCATATCACCCCCCCACGTACAGCTGGTATGCGGAGGGCGGTGAACCTTCCTCCTCCTCCTCCTGACCCCCCCCCCCCCCCCCTTTCCCTCCGTTCCTCGCCAACCGTAGACTAAAATAAAATTCTTGAATTACTGTTCGAACCCGTTCTCTCTGAACCTAAAACCGCTCCATGTGAGTTTGTCTTTGACATCAGATTCCCAAACGAACCGTGAAGACCATCCCGTTTCCCTTCTGTCCTTACGGGATGCATGTTGTTCTCAGTTTGTACACTATGAAATGTCAATCCCGGAGTTTGCTTTTTTTTTTTTATCTGCGCAAATTTCCAGACACTGTTCCGTGGACTTCCTTTTTCTAACATCAACTATCACTTTTTATTGCTATTGTTACCTTTATCATTTATTGTCATCATTATTATTTCAACTCCTATGATCCCATTCTTAATGGCCTCGTTTTCATCCAACACCCATTTTGCGCCGAATATGAGAAAATGAGTGGTTGTTTGTTCTCCGTTTTCGTTGTCCTAAAATGTGTGTGTGTGTGTGTGTGTGTGTGTGTGTGTGTGTGTGTGTGTGTGTGTGTGTGTGTGTGTGTGTGTGTGTGTGTGTTTTGCCTGAAGAAGACCCCAGAGGTCGAAAATGCATTGTGTTTTGTCCTGTAATCTGTTTGTCTGCATCGTCTGGCGAAACTATAATACAGTTCTATTTAAACTTTGCTTCATTTTCCGCCCTCGGTCACCTCGTTTTAAAAACTATTTTGATCTTCTTTCTTTCGGCAAGGACTTCACCACCACTCTCAGGAGTTTTTTTCTCTACAACTTTGTTCAAAATGTCCATCCCTTTAAAGAACGATCTAAGACAGGTCAGATCTAGGGGAAGGAGTGGCTTGTTGCAGTCTAACTGCTCGACTACTTTTGGTGAAGAATGTTCAAAACCTCCTCCCTCTGACAGCTCCATCGACACTGCTGAAATGACAGCTGTTGTCCAGTCACTAAGATTGGTGTATCAGTGCACACACAAGGACTACCTTATTCTCTCCCTTTTCCTGCTCTTCAGCCCGTATCTTGCAGTCACCTTCTGGAAGTCCTGAGTTTTTCTTTCAAATTTAACATTTACCTGAACTCTGGGGGGTACACACTTTTTGTGTTTGGTTCTGAGTCATTTTGGCATTCGGAAAATGAGACGGTATTTGTTAAATCATCTAGAATTCCACCAAGAATCTGGATTTCTGCCAAGAATTCCACCGATGGAAAACCATCCAAATCATCTATCCAAACACAGGTCTGATACGCAACGCTCATAGTTAAGTAACAGTTCTCTGGCACGAAGACTGGAACACACAAGCGGGAACAGACTTCTTTCAGACCCGTGCAAACCGAGAAGAGCTTACAGCCTCCGCCGCTGGTGGCGGAAAAGTAGAAACAGCGTAGTGGCCATGACATGCAGGCCATTGTTTTTAAATATCTTTTTGTACTCCCAGGACTTATAGCACAGGGAGTACTTTACAATGGAAAAGTAGAAATGCTGTCTGTGTGTCTGTCCGTGGTCAAAAGGAGTCCACTCGCTCCAGACAAAACTCTGGGCCGATCTTTCTGAAAATGTGTAGGTATGTTCATTATGGGTTACGGATGATGCCTGATGTTTTATTTTTCACCAGAATAGCCGTTACTAACGCCTATAAAGGCCCCAAACGGGTTTTTCTTTTCTTCTGGAATATATCAGA
>JADBJO010009321.1:15000-20000 GCA_016801955.1 Conus betulinus
ATTTCATTCAGTTCAAAGCCAAATGGTCCCACTGTTCAAAACTCCGCATAAGCTGCATCTTGTTGCAAAGTGAGACGACTGCAGGCGGAAATCCAAACAGACCTTAAATACATGTTAGCAAACCGAAAAAAAAAAAAAAAAAAAAAAAAAAAAAAAAAAAAAAAGTGGACAAACGAATCACAAGACAAAACACGACGCGGTTCGACCTCTTAGGCGTTGAATCAACGCCTATCTTGTGCTGAAGAGATTGAAGGTAAGTGATTACTCGTTCATTTTCGTTGTAATAATTGTTTTGTATCTTGCCTGAAGAAGACCTGAGAGGTCGAAACGCGTCGTGTTTTGTCTTATGATTCGTTTGTCCACGTTTTTTTTTTTTTTTAAGGCGGCGTTCGCTAACATTTATTTAAGATCTGCTTAAGCTGAGTTTGTAATATGGCAGTAAGGTTTGGTCTCCAATTTTGAACAAGTGTATAATACTTATAGACAACGTATAAAGGATATAACACACATCAGCCAAAAAAAAAAGTATTGATTTGTGTCGCCTCAGTTGCGAAGAAATATTGACATTCCTTGAATTACCAGGTCTAGAATATTGAAGAGCAACAGATGATATCATAAAACCCTTCGAAATTTCACATGGCGACTGCTATACTCAACACTACAAGTAATCATTTTTTTTTTTTCGAAATTACTCCAGCATTAGAGATCATCCTTTGACAGTATAAAAACAAAATCTGTTAAAAAACCAAGTTTTATGCACTTTTTTTTTTTTTTAATGACAGGATACTCACATTGAAATGTCATTACCCAGCACCCTTGTCAAAAATGAGCTTCCGAACAAATCTTAATATACGTGACTGAAGATAGGTAATACGATGGTCGGAAATCTGCAAGGGAGATAATCTGTGGTAGAACTCGCATTCAGCGAGAGTTGCACCGCCGTTTTCATGGGACAGATGTGCTGGACATGCTCAAAGCAATTTGGCCCATCAGTCGGCTTTAACACCTCAACCACAGCTCTAGAGAAAATGCTGAAGAATGACATACCCAACAATGCGTCTCTAATGCGACAGTCGATGTCTCGATCGTTTTCCTAGCGTGCTCTTCAAGCCAGATATTTGACGGTCTAACTCTGTTGGCTTGACCCATAAACTTAGAAAAGATAACTCTGTTCACGATGGAAAGGCAGGCGTTTTCTTCCCCTGAATGTTCACGAAATAGAGGTATTCCTGCTGCTACACACCCTCTGGTAAGTGAACTGCTGTTTACTGAAAAAAAAAAAAAAAAATTAACAAGAACAGTAACCCCAGACAGAGCGGGCAAAATGCACCCTAGCCTATGTGCCGTGTATTTGATTTTTTCCGCCTACGCAGGCTGAAACTCCTGCGGACACTCCCTGTATAGACAGGCGAGGATGAACCCCAATTTACCCAACAAAGGGAGTGGAGTTTTGTGCATGGCCGTTTTGTTTTCTCTCTCTCTTTTTTTTTTAATCCTGCCATGAAGGCAGCCGTACTGCAACTTCGGGGAAGGTGCCATGTTATGTAATGCTATGTTAAATGTTGGTGGCTTCGTCCTATATCAACTTTCATCTTTCTACCAAGTTTCATTAAAATCGGTTCAATAGTTTGGTTTTTTTTTACGTAATCGTGCTGACTGACAGACAGACAAACAAACCAACAGACGCGAGTGAAAACGTGACCTCCTTTGATGACAAAACATCAGACAACAATAACGGAAAGAATCAGCTCCTCCAAATCTGGAACATAACCCGCCAAGAATAACAGACAGACGCGCACAGAAAACAACACTGAAGGCCGTAACACACCCATCATCACTGCGGACATTGTCTGCTGCACAATAGGTAGCAACATGTGAACACCACACACACACACACACACACACAACACACACACACACACACACCACACACACACACACACACACACACACACGCACGCACACACAAGGTTACCTGCTGTAGTGTGGTATTTTTTCGGAAGAAATGAGAGAACATCATTATGGGGTATACTTTCTGAAAACACACACACACACACACACACACCACACACACACACACACACACACACACGCACACACCTAAAGCGCTTGTCACAGAAGGCGATCCTCTCGCTCAAGTAAACGATTTTGTTCTTGCGTTCGGTTGTTGTGGCGCTGTCTGGACTTGGGAACTAACTGGACTGGAGCAAGTCCAAATACCAGCTACTCCCTGACAACCTTGATCCAGGAGCTCACTTGTACACATAGCAAATAATGCTCAGGAACACGAAGTTAAATTGAAGTCTCGCAATAATTCCCGTGCTGAGCAGAAGAAAGAAAAAAAGAGGAATAATGTGGTCGGGCAATCTGTCTTTTTTTGTTTGTTTTTGAAAGTATGCAAGTGTGCATTCGAACAAAACTTTAAATGGGGGAAAATCGGCTCATTTTCTTCGCTCATTTTCTTCGTTTCATTCAAACAAGATTGACAGATTATAACACATAAAATCAGGTGCTAATTACTGTTTCGGGAAAACTTTGAAACCAGTTCAGCATCGATTTAGTGCCTAATTGCAGTTAGTCCTAGGTGGGTCAGCTGGTGTCACAACACGTTTGGGGAAAAAACGTAGTCCCCTTTGAGGACATGGCAACAGACAACAATAATTGAAAAAAAAAAAACAACCCCCTATTTCATCCAAATCTGGAGCAAAGCCTGCCAAGAGCAACGAACAGAAGTGCACGGAAAACGACAATAAAGCCCACAACACACACCCATCACTAGGACATTGTCCGGGGCTCAAGAGCAGCCCACAAACAAACAACAAACCAACCTTCGCCCCATTCCAATATCCTCCGTCTCCAGTGTGTCCTCACTTCAGCCGCCCGTGAAGTGGAAGACCTGAGGACTGGAACGTGGTGCCAGACCTCCAGGATCGGGTAAAGATGCAGGAAAAGAACCGACACTGGATGTCAGAACTAAACTGTATTGGAAATCGAAAATCGCCCTCCTATAAAAGAGAGAGAGAGAGAGAGAGAGAGAGAGAGAGAGAGAGAGAGAGAGAGAGAGAGCAGGAGAGAGCTGCTGATTGTGACTTGCCTGTTTAACTCAACAGAGAGCAGTGGAGAAAAAAAAAAAAAGGAAAGAAACAGTAAACCCTAAAGCTCTTGTCACACAAAGCGATTCTCTCGCTCAAGAACGAGAAAAAAAGATTTTGTGTGTGTGTGCGTGTATGCTCCCCTGAGGTGGCACTCGCAGGGTCTTGATACTAACTGGACAAGAAGAAATCAAAATAAAAGCTACTTCATGGTGATCTTGACCAGACAACTCACTACAATTTGGTCATTTGCCCTGCGCTCGTGATCAATAATGCTCATGAACACAAACTCAAAATTCAGCTCCACTATGATGTCCATGTTCAGTAGAAAGATGCTGATAACTCGGGGGGAAAAATTGTCAGGATACGTCATTTTCGGAGAGCGTGCTCGACTGATATATTGAATGTTAACAGGCTGCTCAGTTTCTTCGTGTCATTCAAACAAACCAGGGGAGTCGGGGGTAGATCACCATCATAAAACAGGCAAAATATTTTATTTGATCATATTGTTTGCAAAAAATCGTGTCTGTGAAGGTAACTTTGAAAAACGTGTGCCATGCATTACTGGATTTCAAATCAGTTGAACAACCGATTTAAAGTCGAGTTACACGATGCCAGAGTTAATGATGATCAGACAAATTTCTTCAGTCAGATATATAATAGGCGCCTATCTATACTATGCTCCTCGTTATAATTATGATAATGTCTATGTATGTATGTATGTATGTATGTATGTATGTATGTATATATATATACAAATAGATCTGCCTTCAGATGGGTTCACGATGGTTTCCCTCAGGCAGCTAGTGAAGGGTTTCTCATATTTATAGTATATTTTTCCCCATTTTCTTTATCTTCAATTTTTTTTCTCTCTCTCTAAAAGTTTCAAATCTTTGCGAAGTCATTATCATAATGACTGAAGAAATTGTTAGCCTGCACTTGTTTTCCCCCCACTACTTAAGTGTTCAGCATTATATATATATATATATATATATATATATATATATATATATATATATATCCCCTCTCTCTGTACCCAGACGACCGTGTTAATTCTTGATTAGCAATCCTCCTTGGAGAATAATCACACTTTATAGAAATTGTATACAGATCAGCGTCAGGTAATTATCAAACCCGGCAGACTGTCCATCGATACATGATTTTTTTTCTTTCAATACCCTTTTGTATGCACATGGTTCTATGCTTGTTTTTTTTTTTATGTGCTTGTTTCGTTTCTTTATGTCTATTAAAAAAAAATGATACAACTTTGCGCACTGTTCTCTTTCTGCACACCTGTAAGCTCTGAGCGTGACAATCGCCTGGTGTGACATCAGCTAATGCCAAAGGCAGCGCCCTCTAAGCCGAGCCTACCATCACTTTACCCTACGTGCAAACACATAACGCACGGGATTCCACCACTAAGCCTTAAGTTCCACTTGAACCATGGATCACCAGGTGTGGGGCTCAGTATCTTCCTCGCGCTTCCCCCACTCTTCGCCTTTGTTGGAGTCCTGTTCGCTGGCACAGGTCACTAACCCACTTCCAGGCACCACAGCCACTGCGCCCCGTGAGGAAATTGTTCGACTGGCTGGGTGCCCTTTCTGTTTACATGTGTGCCGGTAACTGTTCGTTGTAACCAGCGACGAAACGGACGGAGTGGAACATTTTCTGCTACAGCATATCTGGCCCCGATGCTTTCTTTTTTTACTCACTGTGACTGTGAAGAACTTTTGGTGTGTGAGAAACTGTAGCCCGTGTAAGTTTGAAGGGAGGATCACGAAGTGTTTTGTTTCAGTTTTTCTGTTGCTGCAAAGTTGGAGACCTGGAGACGTTTCGTGGGGAACCAATCTGATTCGGTGGAGTGCAGTGTTATATCCCCTTTGCATCATCAGTCCCGTGAGATCTTCA
>JADBJO010009321.1:25000-32500 GCA_016801955.1 Conus betulinus
TCGTGTGTGTGTGTGTGTGTGTGTGTGTGTGTGTGTGTGTGTGTGTGTGTGTGTGTCTGCGCACGCGCGCGCGCGTGTGTCTGTGTGTGTCTATTTGTGTGTGTGTGTGTGTGTTTGTGTGTGTGTGTGTGTGTGTGTGTGTGTGTGTGTGTGTGAGAGAGAGAGAGAGAGAGAGAGAGAGAGAGAGAGAGAGAGAGACAGACAGACAGACAACACACACATACGCCCGCGCACGCACGCATGCACGGACGCGCGCGCGCACACACACACATACACAGAGAGACAGAGACAGACAGATAGACATGTCAGATAGAGAGACAGACAGATACAGCAGACAGACAGACAGGAGAGAGAGAGAGAGAGAGAGAGAGAGAGAGAGGAGAGAGAGAGAGGCAGACAGATAGACGGGACAGACAGAGAGACAGGTCAGATAGAGAGACAGAGCGACAGACAGACAGACAGGTCACAGAGAGAGAGAGAGAGAGAGAAGAGAGAGAGAGAGAGACAGACAGACAGACAGACAGACAGACAGACAGAAGACAGACAGACAGACAGACAGAGTCCTACAAAATCACACCCTTTTCCTCCCCAGAAAGAAGAACAGAAAGAAATGTTAAATATAACCAGTCCTTATAGTTACACACACACACACACACACACACACACACACACACACACACACACACAGGCTGCATCCTTATGTCAATTTTTCGCATTAAAAAAAAAAAAAAAAAAAAATTAAATCCCCAGGACATTTGGGATGCGGAAATGTGGTTGGGGGTGCAGGGATGGGAAGGATTTTTATGGCGTCTGTAAACGATCCGCCGATTAAATCTCTCTCTCTCTCTCTCTCTCTCTCTCTCTCTCTCTCTCTGACCTGTCCTTTCTGTCTGTCTGTCTGTCTGTCGCTCTCTATCTATCTGACCTGTCTGTCTGTCTGTCTGTCTGTCTGTCTCTCTTCTTTAAAGTGAAGATAACGTGGTCGGAGATCACAGCTGACTGAACTGTTCAAGGCTGCGTTCTGAAGCAACGTTGGCGCTGTTTTGGGCAACGGTACGTTTTGCCGCTAGCGCTCAAACGCTTCGAGCGTTCTGAATCTCCTGTCAGAGGTTGTTCACTGAGGGAGATCAGATGGCCGGGAATCGTAGTTGCATTTTTTTTTTTTTTGCTTTTTTTTTTTTTTTTTTTCAAAATGGAGTGACTGGGGGCGGAGAACGAACCAAAATTTAGACAGAGAGGGGGTTAGTTACCGCCCAAGGACATTGACAAACAAAGCACAGGACAAGACACGATGCATTTCGACCTCTTAGGTCTTCTTCAGGCAAAAAAAAACAAAACAAAAAACAAAAACAAAAACAAACAAAAAAAACCAGATGACATTTAACATTTAGAACAGTACAAACAAAGAACGAAGAACGAAGAACGAAGGGCGGCCATTTTTTTTTCTGAACATATGGACAGCTAAGCCACTCTTCGTTCTTTGTTTGTACTGTCCTAAATGTTAAATGTTTTGTTTTTTTTTTTTTTTTTTTTTTTTTTTTTTTAGCCTGAAGAAGACCCAAGAGGTCGAAATGCATTGTGTCTTGTACTGTGCTTTGTTTGTCAAAGTCCTTGGCGGTCACTAGCCCCCTCTCTTTCTAAATTTTTGTTTGTGTGTTTTCATTTTTTCTCGCCTCAGATTTCGGATTTTCATTTTGAGTATTTTTTTCAGAGGCACGTATTACTGCTATCTAACTGATTATCGTAAAGGTCTGTTTTCATTAGATCAATTCGTCACACGCTGCTCAGTTGAGAGCTGAATCGATTGCGATTCAGCAATACCATAAGAGTTTCTCTCTCTTTTGACAGAGTTTGGTGACGACAGACATCGTCAGACAACAAGCAGAGCGTTCTATCTGCGCAATCCATGGCTGATGTCTGGTTGGAGTTGTCTCATTAGTCATGATGACTAAATCAATCATTTTACGTACCAATCTTAGTATGTACAATCAGCTCTTGTACCCATGATCGATGAAAATCCAACGGGAGAGATTTTTGTGTTGATACAAATCTTCAGCTGTACGTTCATAATTTTAAAAAAATCATGTGGCCAGAGGCCAAAAAAAAAAATAATAATATAATAAAATAAAAAAAAATAAAAAAATAAACAAACAAAAAATTTAAAAGATAAATTGAAAAAAAAAAAAAGAAAAAGTTAGGACTCGAAAGGGTGTTTTGTTTCTGTTATCAATGCTACACATATTGCCGCTCAAAGGCCATAATCTTCTCACTAAAGTTTTGTTTTCTTTTTTCTTTGTTTGTTTTGTTTGTTTGTTTTTAAACTAGAAAGGGCAGGTCATTGAGCCAAAAGGGCAAACAGCGAAACGATCCCTCCTCGGTTCGCTCCTCTTACTCTAAATTCCGCCTTTTTTTTTTCTTCGGTCTTTTCTTTTCGAGTTTTTTGTTGTTTTTTGTTGTTTGTTTGATTTTTTGTGTTATTTGTTTCTTGTTTTTTTTTTGTTTTTTGTTTTCCCCCCTTTTTTAAAACCCCCGTTTCATTCTTTTCTCTTTCTCTGTTTTAAATTCTTTCTTTCTCTTTCTCTTCTTTCACCTTTCTTTATGTTCCTCTCCCCCCCCCTCCCCCCTTTTTAAAAAAAAATCTTGTCCTTTCCTTCTCTTTTTTCTTCTTTTGGATTTCTTTCTCTTCGTGGCTCTTATTTCTTTCTTCTTTCTTTCTTTCTTTTTTTCTTATTTTCTCTTCCCACCTCCCTTCTTCTCCTTCTTTTTTTCCTTTTCCTTTCCTTTTGATCCTTTCTTTTTCTTTTGCTTTTCTTTCTTTCTTTTTTTATTTTCTTCCCATTTGTCTCTTTTCTTTCCTTTTCTTTTTTTCTTTCTTCTTTCTTAGTTTTCTTTCTCTTTCTTTTCTTTATTTCTTTTCTTTTTTTTTTTTCCTTCTTTCTTTCTTTTCTTTTCTTTCTTTCATTTTCTTTTCTTCTTTCTTTCTATTTCCATTTCTCTTTTCATATGTCCTGTCTGTATTTATGTCTCTGTCTCTCTATCTGTCTGTCCGTTTGTCTGTCTGACTGTCCTCTCTCTCTCTCTCTTTCTCTCCCCCCCCCCCCCCCCACCTCTATCTCTCTCTCATTCTCTCTTACGCGCCTGTTTGTTCTAATTTCCCTCTTCCTTGTTTCATTTTTCATTCATTTTTAAAGCACAAATTAAGGAGTACAGTAAGACAGATTTTGCATGCAATACATAACAGACGAGTACATTTTTTGAAAAGTGAGATTTCTTCAGACGTCACAAACAGCAGACACAACTGCACAACACAATGCTCTCCAGGTAGCAGTTAGCAAGAAAACATAGTGGATTCTCTTGCTGACTTCTTTGGGGGGGGGGGGGGGGGGGGGGGCCATTGTGTCTAGTGCACTTTTTTCTGATATATTCCACTCTTTCACTGACTTTTTTTTTGAGGGGGGGGGGGGGGGAGCATTCCCCCCCCCCCCCCCCCCCCCCTTTATTCCATTCCCTTACTGATTTTTTTTTTTTTTTTTTTTTTTTTTGGGGGGGGTATCGTTTAGTGCGTTTTTTTTGGGCTATATTCCACTATTTTACAGACTTCGTTTAGGGGAGTATTGTCTAATGCATTTTGCCTGGTATATTCCATTCTGTTGTCGACTTCTTGGGGGGGGGGGGAGGGAGGGGGGGGGGGGGGGGTTACTGTTTAGGAGTGCTTTTTTGTTGTTGCTATATTCCATTCTCTCGCTGACTTCTTTTAGGGGAGTTTTACTTTGTGCTTTTTTCCTGCCCTATTCCATTGTCTTGTTCACTTCCTCTAGAGAGTCTTGTTCCAGTGATTTTTTTTTTCTGCTGTATCCTATGCTCTTGTTGATTTATTTTAGGGGAGTATTGCCTGTGCAAATTTTCCTGCTACATTCTATTCTCTTGCTGACTTCTTTCAGGGAAGTACTGTTTAGTGCTTTTTTTCAAAAATAAACATTTTTCTTTTTCTCTCTTTTCGCATAAAACACTGCACACACATACAAACACCAGCAAATTTGACGAAATGCATATCACACACAAAGTGCATAAAACAGAGAACCATATCACTTCTACACTTTACGAAGTTCCGCATACCATTCAAAGAGAGGTAGATGTGTATACCAGATCTAATACCTTTAATGTTTTGGTTTTCTTTTATCATGAGTGCCAAAACTTCTACACACGTAATACACAAATACGGCGATAAGGGGTCGCCCTGTCTACAATCCCTTTTAATGGTAAACATGGTGTATACCAAGGTAGCTTGCCATTAACAGAAACTGTTGATCTGATGTTCCTGTAGAAAGTCTTAATCCACTGACGAAAGTCGGGCCCACACGAAAAGCTTTTAAAGACCGTAAAAACATGAACTTTAAGTCTACACTATCGAATGCTTTTTCAAAATCTATACATAATAGTAACCCAGATTTTCTCGCATTGATAAGGTAGTCCGTGATGTCATACATAAGATGAATATTATTTCCCCAATATCTTCTGTCACATTCTTTTTTTGTTGTTGTTGTGGTAAGGTGTCATTATCATCGCAAAACGAGTCTAATTTGATGTTTTCAGGTCTAAAACACAATATATGAAATAAACAAACAAACAAAAACACAACAGGCAACACAACAACAACAACAACAACAACACACAACACACAACACACACACACACACACACACACACACACACACACACACACACACACACACACACAATCTGGGAAAAGGTACCGAAACAAATCAGAAACCAATGACAAATGAGTACAAAGCATTCACCTCCTTTCTTCCTCCCCCACTGAAAACAAACAAACAAACAAAACGGTCGACGCGGAATACAACTGTCATATGTAAAGGGATGACAAAAAGCGCGCAGGGACTGCGTTCCTCTCATGGACCGTGGCTCCACTGAAAGGAGGAGAGGAGAGGGTGTATAGGGATGGGTACTGTGGTGGTGGTGGTGGTGGTGGTGGTGGAATGCTGATGGAGAGAGAGAGAGAGAGAGAGAGAGGGGGGGGGAGAGAGGGAGAAGGGAAAGGAGGGAGAGGGAGGAGAGAGAAAGAGAGAGGGGGGAGGGGGGGGGGGGGGGGAGGGGGGCGGGCGGAAGTGGGTCGCGGGATTGACTTCCTGTGTGTTCTCATTACGACTGAAAACCGAGGACAAAACGCACACAGAGCAAACACTTAACGTCAGTCACAAACAAAGGAACACAGACGTAAACAAACGAAGCGACGACAACGAAGTATCCGTTCCGTTGAAAAGAGATGTCAGGCTTGGGTGGCCACTTTATTTATTGATTCTATTCTTTATTTACTGATTTATCTGTTGGCTTGTTTGTGGTTTGATGTTATTCGTTGATTTGTTTTATTCTGTTTATTTATTCGTTTATTTGTCTATCTACCTTTTTTGCATTTATGGTTGTTCTGTGTATCTTTTAGTAGCCATTGTTCATTTGCGCTCGTCGTCTATTTTTTCCTAGTTTATATATTGATGGATGCATTTTGATAGTTTGCGTATTGTTTATTTTCCGATCCTTTATTTCGTTGAAGCATCCATTGTATTCCTTTACCCACTATATTTTTTTTTCAAATTCATGTACGTGGTTACTCAGGAATCTCTTGTCTGTTTGACCATTTTTTCTTCACGTACTCTTTTATTTATGTTCTGATATACGTGTGCATAGTTGATGAAGTATCGGTTACATTTACTCATCTGTGCTCTTTCACGCACTAGGTCATTCCTTTTAATCTAACGCATGCATCATCATATTTATTCATTATTTATTGGCGTGTGTTCCTTCAGTTACTCGGGTTCTGTTGTTGTTCTGTCCCTTCTTCTAATTTTGTCTACGACACGTTTATTTGTTGATTAATTCATTTATCTTCCTTTAAAATTTCGCATCTTGCTTAGCGGATTTTTGAAGGGATACAAGTTCTTTTGCTGACTGATTCTGTGTTTGTTTATTATCTTTTCTTTTGTCTCTTTCTATCTTTTTTAACCGTTAGTAGTTTATTTGGAGTTTATTTTTATGTATGTATTTCTTTACTTATTGATTTCTTACTCTACACTTTGTTTTTTTTTTTTTACCGTTGGTAGTTTATTTGGAGTTTATTTTTATGTATGTATTTCTTTTACTTATTATTGATTTCCTACTCTAATCCCATGTAAATTCATCTCATTCCATGTTGTTGTATCGTACTTTAACAGATGAATTCCAGGTTATGTTATTTTACTTTGTGTTGTTTTTACACCAGGCTATTTCATAAAATCTATATGTTATTTCATTTGGTATTGCTACTGTCCTTTTTTTTTTACCGTTAGTAGTTTTTAATGTATGTATTTCTGTACTTATAACTGATTTCCTACACTAGTCCTGTTCTATATTCGTGTCCTTTCGTTGTGCTGTGTTTTACTTGAACAGATGAATTCCATGTTATGTTATTTTAGTTTGTGTTGTTTTGACACCACGCTTTTTTCACGTTATTTTCATGCAGTTGATAATTATGTTGCTTCATTTGGTGTTGCTACCGTCCAATTATTGACCGGAGAGGGCGAAAGTCTTGAGGCTGAAACAGGTCTTGCATGGCTCTCAGAAATTTAATTTGGGATAATTTGGGATGACGCTGATGAGGGCGTGCTTGTAGTCGATCTGCAACTTTTTATGATATAGAAGAAAGGAAACAGAAGACAGCCCAGACCGATAGATGATAGATGGATGACCTGGATGAAACAGAGGAGAAGAGAGGAGAGAGGGAGGGAGGGGGAGAGGTATGGGAGGAGCGTGAAAGGAGAGGAGAAGGGGGAAGAAAAGAGGAGAGAGAGGAGGAGGGGGGAGAGGGGAGGAAGAACGAGGGAAGCGAGAGGAGAGTGGGAGAAGGGGCGGGGCGAGAAAAGGAGGCGGAAAGGAGGAGGAGGGAAGGAGAGGGGAGGGAAGGGAAAGAGAGGGAAGGGGGAGGAAAGGACGAGGAGGGAGAAGGGGAGAAAGAGGACGCGGGAAATGAGAGAGGAAGAGAGGGCAAGAGGAACAGGGGGGGGAGGGGGAGGGGGAGAAAGGAGGTAGAAGGTGAGGAGGGGGAGGGGAGGGAGAGGGGGGGGGGGAGGGAGAAAAGAGAGAGAGAGGCAGAAGAATCAGATAGACAGATAGACCGATAGACAGACAAATATACCGATGGATAGATGAGATGGATGGATAGTTTGATGAACATGAACCGAGCGAGAGAGAGAGAGAGAGAGAGAGGCGAGACGTGAGGAGAGAGGGAGAGAGAGAGAGAGGGAGAGAGAGGAGGGAGAGGAAGGGAGGAGATGAGAGAGGAGGGAGGGAGCGAGAGGAGGGGATGGAGAGAGAGAGGAGGAGGTAGAGGAGAGAGAGGGAGCGACTGAGATTTTTGAGGAGATCGAGGAGAAGAGGACGAGGAGGAGAGACGAGAGCGCTGAGACGGGCGAGAGGAGGAGAGAGAGAGCCAACATGAGAGAGAGAGAG
>JADBJO010009321.1:37500-46007 GCA_016801955.1 Conus betulinus
GTACAGGGGGGTCTGCCACTCGAGAGACTGCTCGATGATAATTCTCATGGTGGCGATTGGTCCGTGCATGATCTGAGATAGAGAGAGAGAGTGTGTGTATTGTGGGTGTAAGATCATTAAATGGGAGGCAAGGTATGGACTGTGGATTAAAATGGGGAGCAAGGTGATGGACTTCGTAAACAGTGGGAGGGGGGCGGAATAGTCTAGTTCCAAAATACTATCTAGTAGTCTATCGTCTAGTATCTATCTATCTATCTATATATCTCTATCTCTCTATCTCTCTCTCTTCTCTATCTATCTATATATCAGTTCTTATATATATCTATCTATCTTTCTAAATACATAAAGACATTGAGAGGAGAGAGAGAGAGAGAGAGAGAGAGACAGACAGACAGACAGACAGACAGACAGAGACAGAGACAGAGAGAGAACGAACGAAGAGAAAGCAGTGGAAGAATCATAACAGCTTTTTTCTTTGCAGATCAAAAAGAAAATATTAGTGAGGGGTACATTGCTAGTGTAACTAAGTGAGACATACAGAATTATAGACAGAGAATACAAGAGGGGAGGAGGGGTGAGAAGAGGAAAGAAAGCAGCGGAGGGGGATGGGGGGGGGGATGGGGAGGGGGGGGGGGGGGTGGTGCTTGTAGGCAGGGTAAAGAAAAAAAAAGAGCGAAGAGGAAAGATGAGGTACTGTATCATATCAGCCACGCTGACTTCTGATTATTTCTTTCGGGATGATTATTCGGTCACAGTGTCACAAGCAGGTGCGAAAAAACAGACTGGAATCATTGGCATCGTTTGACTGGCGGTTCAGAATATCTGGGATATGATTCCATAGCAAACCTCCAGAGTAAACAAGACTGGATTCGCATAGAGTTCTCTTTAAGAAAGTTGGATTCGTTTTGTGTGAAATGTCGTTGACCGCTGGAGCTTAATGATGTAGGTCATTGAAAAGCGCAGAGAACGTTTTATGCTAGAGTCTTTGGCTGTGTATATTATAGTCTGTACTTCAGTGCAGGGGATGTGCCTGTTTGTAATCTGATGCACCTGTGAAGATGTGTCAGTTGTTCCTTTAACAAGTCTTTATGAAATTCTAATCTAGAGTTTTAAGCAAAATTATCGCTAAACAAAATTTCAGAGCGCAGGGGCGTAATCAGATATTCGGCTGGTTATAGGAGCGTAAAAAAATATTTTGTTAGGTTATGGTTTCAGAAAAAATCTTTAATCTTTTACGCTGAAATTAGCTTGTGCCAAGATTTATTGACAATATTCTTGATATTGGCTATTTAGACCGAAACAGACTTCCCGAGTGAGATATATCTAACTACAAAGACTACAACGTTGGATTCTCTCTTGAGGGCACATAAGACCGTATGGCGAAAACTTGGCTGTGTTTGGAGTGGCACTGTCTTCATCTGTCCGTGGGCGTGTGCGAGTGAGTGTGTGTGTGTGTGTGTGTGTGTGTGTGTGTGTGTGTGTGTGTGTGTGTGTGTGTGTGTGTGTGTGTGTGTGTGTGTGTATGGTGTGTATGCATGCGTGTGTGTGTGACCAAGCGCAATGTGCAATGTTTTCTTTACTGAAGATGCCAAGATTTCAAAAATTTGCCTATAAACATTGTACTGGACCTATACCAATCAATGGTTCTGCCTGTACTTTTATATGGCTGTGAAATTGGGGGATATAGTGATTTAAAGCTAATGGAAAGTTTTCAGCTTAAAGTTTTAAAGCATCGTTTCATTTAAATCGTTCTACTAAAACAGAAACTGATATATGGAGAAACTAGGAATGTATCCTGTTTCAGTTCAAGTATATGCACGAATGATAGAATGATTCATGATAAAAATTCACACACACACACACACACACACACACCACACACACACACACACACACACACACACACACGCACACACACACACACACACACACACACATACAGAGGAGAGAGAGAGAGAGAGAGAGAGAGAGAGAGAGAGAGAGAGAGAGACAATGTTACAAGTCAATTTCTTCGCACACAGTCCATCTTTCAACCCACTTTTGTCAAAGTCAGTAGGGCAATTTTCACTTGAACTTGTACAGACACAAACAAAGAGACACGAGCAAAATGTAACCCTCATTTGGAGGTAATAACACTTTCTGGCTCGCGATGGTTTCTGTTTAAACACCACACACACACACACACACACACACACACACACACACACACACACACACACACACACACACACACACACACACACGCACACACACACCTCATTTTCTGGAGTCTTATATATGATACTCATCAGCTAATAACTCCGCGTTGTTGAGTTTCTCGCATTCCAGCTGTCATTTTATCATGATTTTCTTTTCTTATTGCTATCAGGTCTCCTCTGTCATCTTTTGAAAGTAGGAATCAAAGTGGTTTTCTTGATCAAACTCTCCTCTGTTTGACCTGACTGAACACCATGAGACGGTGCATCACAGTTAAACATTGCAAATTCGAATTCCATCGTCACATTGAAGAAAAAAAAAGAAGTTTTTTTTCTTTGTTTCCTTCTTTGCTGATCTTTTGTCATTTTTGGTTGCCTTCGATTGTGTCTCATTGCTATTGTTTTCAGTCAACGTTTCGAACTTCGTTGCCAACTGGAATGTGACTCAAGCCAGTGTTGCGATTGTCGTTCCTGTGGCCAGTGAAACGGAAAAACAAAACAAAAAAAAACCAAAAAACAAAACAAAACCGCACGCAAAGAGTCTAGGATACAAGACGCCATTTATCAATCCAGGAAGAATTTAAAAGATTTCAAGGATGGAATGCAAGTGAATTCAGACAGAAGAAAAATATGCTGGTTATAATGAAGATTAAGGATGAATGCAAATGAATTCAGACAGAAGAAAAAATATGCTGATTATCATGAAGATTAACCGCGCAAGGAAAATCATTTGCGTGAAAAAACAAACACACACAAAAAAAACTATTCATCCACATGTTTATGTAACTGCCAACTTCAGTTTCTCTCTCTCTGTCTCACACACACACACACACACACACACACACACACACACACACACACACACACACACACACAGAGGCAAGAAACGGTTACAGAGCGCACATGCTGGAATAACCTGGACAGACAGTGGCTGCAATGTGTTATCTGGAAGAAAAAAAAAGGCCGTTCTAGGTATTGAAAAATGGGTCAGGAAATCTGTTCCAAATTAAAGATCCACGAAAAGAAAAACCTCGTTCTTCCTTTCTTGACTTTCTTGACCCCCCCCCCTTCCCCCCCCCTCCCCCCCTCCAATCCCCCCCCTCCCCCCCACTGTATTTGGGAATGAATGATAGGCTGGTATTCGCTAAGGAGCGACGGGAATGATATGAATCGAAATATTTCAGAGAGAAAACGTGAAGCAGAATCTGTAATTGCAATGTAGCAGATGGGGAGCTTAATTACATTTTATGCTGTAGGAGCTCGGAAGTCAGTGAAGTTTAATCAGATGAGAAATAGCGTGGGTCTGCTTTAATAACTTAAAAAAAAAAAAAAAAAAACGGTCTTCTTGCTGCATAGTTTTGAATCTTTTGAAGTTTGAAGCCATTAGTGAGGCCAGCCAGAAAAAAAAAGAAAAACTTTTGCAATAAACAACATGAGAGAGGACGAGAGAGATAAACAGTGTCTTTGCTGCTTGCACAGTACGCCGGTGACGAAGCTGCCCTATTCTTCGAAGTTCGTGATACAAAGACCGATTGGGTTGTTTTTTTTTTTTTGCCCCCCCCCCCCCCCCCCCCCCGATTATTTGTTCGTAAAACAACTTGGAGTCAAATATAATATAATATAATATAGTATAATATAATATATATATAATATAATATAATATAATATAATATAATATAATATAATATAATATAATATATATAATGCATGGACGTTATGAGGGGAAAGGTTTTGATTCTGGCCAACTAAACTAAAAAGAGATCAGTCTGCTGTGTTTTTTGGTGTCGGATGAACAGCTTTTCACCTGCGTCTTATTTTGTGTCATCATGGTCTTGTCATCTCTGATGCATCTGTATTAGGCACGGATTAAAAAAAAAAAAAGAAAGAAAAGAAAAGAATAAAACACTGGGACATATCCTGCAAGCGTAACGTGAGAAATATCATGCTTTGACAGGTCTAATAATTTAGACAGTGGCTATACGTGTATAAAAGAAAGAGAAGAGGGCTTGACGTGTCACCATGTGGAGCACCGAACAAAGGAGGGGCTGGTCTTTATGTGAATCAGGAAATTATTACAGTATTTCCCCGTGTGAAGGACAAAAAAAAAAAAAAAAAAAAAAAAACCGCGACTAAAAAAAAAAAAAAACCGCGGCCATTTATAAAACAAACAAACAAACAAAACATTCTGAAGCCTTTGGAGAAGAAGAGCATGATCCGTAGTGTCAAATGCTGCGCTAACATCTAAAAGTACGACAATGGAATCATTATCATTGTGACTGGCATTCAAAAGATCCTCAAGAACTGATCAGCATAAGTGCTATGCTTAGCACGATAGACGGTCTGAAAGAGTGGGCATGGAGGAGAAACTCAAATGGAACAATTTCTCACCTCCGCGATGCCAGAGTGAATGTCTAGACCCAGATCTGCAACAGATACGGATCACTTCGACATTGAGTCGAGAGGAAAAAAAAAAGAATTCTGAGAGATTTCATCACAATCTCCGAACAGCCGAATACGTTGTTTATCGCAGTCATACAGAATCGAGTAATCTATTATTGATACACCTTTTTTTTTTTTTTTGGTACTCCCAGTTGTTATAGAACAGGGAGTGCTTTACAATGGGAACGAAGAAATGCTGTCTGTGTGTCAGTTGTCAAAATGTGTTCCATCCGCTCCAGACAAAACTTCTGGACCGATCTTTCTGAAAAATTGTAGGTATGTTCATAATGGGTCACGGATGATGCCCGATGTTTTATTTTTTACCAGAATAGCCGTTTTTATTAACGGTTATAACTGCCCAAAACAGTTTTTCTTCTTTATGGAATATCACAGTGACAAAATACATTATTACGCATGTTTGATTGTGACGTCAATACATTGTGACGTATGTTGATTGTGACATTTTCTGAAAGATAAATGGGGACTGGGAGTACGTTTATATGCTTGGCATCTGTTTCTTTCTAGATTTTCTCATGTCCATTTTTTTAGTCAACAGTTGTCTATACTCCGTCTACGTACGGCGGATTATCTGATCTTGTGACCATTTGCAGGCACGCGGATTACATCCATAGTTCTTCTGAAACAAAACTTTTGGCCCCCACTTCTTTTCTTCAACTGTATGCCAGCTCTCTCAAATTCCACCACATGAAAAAAAAATGACGATAACATTCATTTATGCACACTTAAAGTGCATGCTGGTGTACAGAAGAAGAAGAAGAAGAAAAGAAGAAGAAAAAGAAAGAAGAAGACGGACAAGAACAAGAACAAGAGGAACAAGAAGAAAAATTCGTGTTTTAGCGAGACATGAACACAATCACACGACAGTACATAATACAAAGACTTAATGAAACATCTGTTACACACGTTTAACGGGAATCAAACGTTTATATGAAATATTAGAACGTGAAGAAGGATAACGACCACACAAATGCACACAAAGCCAACTCAACCCCTCCCAGTCCCGTACCACCCACTTTCAAATACCATCCTACCGTGGTTACGATCTGACGTTAACCTCAATAGCTTTCTACTACGCAGCGTTTGTTTCTGTGATAATGAGCGGGTCTCGCGCGCGCGTATCTGCTGTTAATTATTCTACTTAACCGCGCATTGCACACAAGGGCTGTAATACCGAATCTCTGCGATAATCTTTCGACAATCGTTCCTAAGATGCCGCTAATGACAGGGATTATACCGCACCCCTCGTTACATTATAACGCCTCCGTTTTCGTTGCTTGTATAACGTGTTAACTGAATTACACCGTCGTGGATGGAAACGGTGCTAATCATTTATACCCGTGGAACAAAACAAGGCATCGGTGATGCTGTCTTCGGCTTAATTAAGCTAGGAGAATAACAGGGCGTTTAAGGGAGTGGTTGTTACCACGTAGAAATTAGCTTGTCACTGATGATGATTTACGCGTTCGGCCTGCGTAAATTAGTGTGATTTGGGGTCCAGTTAATGACAATGATTGACGTCACTGGTCGCGATTCAAACTGTGGATCTTCGCTTCCATCTGCCTGTGTATCAATTCATCAGTGTGTTTCTGAACGCACAGGCAAAAGTGTCTGTCTGTGTGTCCGTCTATCTGTCCACCTATCCGTATGTCGACCTACACGTCTGTCTGTGTGTCTGTTTATCTGTCATTCTCTCTGTTTGTCTACCCGCCCGTCTGACTGTTAATGATCCTCTACCCTGTTTAACTACGCATCAGTCTTTCTGGGTTTGCTTAGTGACTTACTTGTTTCGGATTTTGGGGCGGAACGCGGGGTAGAAAGTGTTGGGGCGGAACGCGGGGTAGAAAGTGTTTAGCGTGCGGTTTTTCGGAGGAGGGCACAGTAGGAGTGCAGGGTGAAGGAAGAGGAGGTAGGAGGAGGGGAAGTGAGGGAGTTGGGGGAGGGGGAGGGGGGCTGAGGATGGTAGCGTTTATCTCAGTTGTCCCCCTTTCCTTCCATTCCCTGCACGTGTTTTGGCGACAGATGGATGTAAGAGAGTGGCCAGTGAGCTGACGACGCTGAAGTCACGGGTTATTCTTGCAAGAAGCTACGGTACTGACCAGGAGATCTTTCGGAAATAGTGGTGAGGGAAGGGGCCGTTGAGAGAGCCCTCGACAGACCACTCCTGGGTCAGGGTTTCTCGGCCTGTTCCGACAGACAGGTGACGGAACTGGGCAGCTTTTACGGCATGGTCTCCAACACCACAAATGTCTCTGATTTGAAAAGCAACAACAACAACAAACAACAACAACCACATACAAAACAAATCAAAACGCTCTGATCTTCAAAATTAGCCGTAGATCTCTCTCTCTCTGATTTGGATTGTATAGCATCTGCTATTAGTGTTAATATCACGAGTCTGATGGTTGTAAACATTAAACTCTCTCTCTCTGATTTGGATTGTATAGTATCTGCTATTAGTGTTAATATCACGAGTCTGATGGTTGTAAACATTAAAACTCTCTCTCTCTCTCTCTCTCTCTCTCTCTCTCTCTCTGCGTGTGCGCGCGTGTTCGATCGCTCGTGCGAATGTATACGTTTGTTGTACGTTTCTCTCTCTTACCCGTTATTTACCCCTCTCTCTCTCTCTCTCTCTGCTACACCCCTTTACAACAACAACTGGAATATCAGATTTCTTCCAGACATCCCTGCCTGTCCCACGAGAAGTGAAAGGAAGCCTGAAGACAAATTGCCCCCGGAACACTCAGCGCCCTGGACTCTTTAAGCCCGCCCTCAGCTCTAGCCAGCATTGTGTCGGCGTTGGGCCCATTCATCAACGCTAACCGATGACGTCAAACAATCGAATCGTAAAAACAAATCGAAAGTGACGTCGGACAATAAAACCCCCAATTTTGACGCGCATTGTGTTCCGTACTTCCTGTGCCCCCCCGCCCCCCCCCCCCCCCCCCCCCCCCCCCCCCGGGGCCACAAAGATCCCCTTTGAAGGTCATTCCACGGACGAGAGAGGGCACGGACAAAGTTAATGCTGGCCAAAATGTCTGTTGGGCTGTTTCAGTACTGGAACTGTAAATCTAATTGGTCTTTTGTTGTGCCTGAATGTCTTGTCGGAACGGGGACACAGACAGGTCTACCAGTTAAAAACACAGGACATTTTTACGGTGTGTCGACGACCTAAGGCTAATTGAAGTAGTTCGGCTCCTCCTTTTTTTTTTTTTTTTTTTTTTTTTTCGGTTCCTTTGCTTGCCTCGTGCGTTTGTTTGTATGGAAGGGTCTGCTCAGGAAGAAAGAAAACAACAATGAAAACATTAGAAGCGTTACACAACTAGAACTTACTTCTTTTCAGATCTCCAACACTCCAACACAATCATTCTTCTTGCGTACGTCAGCGACGATTTTGATGATAACAAAAAAGCAAACAAACAAAGAAAAAGGACAGACCAACAACCACCCAGCCAACCAACCAGCGAACAATTTTGGTGATAAACAAACAAACAAACGAACAAACAAACAAAATGACAAAAGCAAGCAAGCAACAGCAAACAAACAAACCGGAGGGTAAAGGTTCAAAGTTCCACAGTCTAAATGCCGTTAGGACAGTGAACTTGTCGCCGCACCTTGGACGCGGGATTACAGAGGAGGGAGTCCCAGTTCCTGCCTCCTGCCGCCGTAACTCGCCCTGAACTGAATCAAAGACGTAGTTCTTATCGCTAAGAGGACGGTGAGAGGGTTTTCAAAGTAGTGGCGGCGCCAGCACTTGGGAGAGTGGGGGTGGGGCGAGGGGAGGGGGAGGGGGGGCGGGAGGAAGGGGTCAAGCCCTCTCCGCGATGAAAATATAGGGAGGGGGAGGCAGAGGAG
>JADBJO010009321.1:58510-66010 GCA_016801955.1 Conus betulinus
AGGTTATGGTTTCAGAAAAAATCTTAATCTTTTACGCTGAAATTAGCTTGTGCCAAGATTTATTGACAATATTCTTGATATTGGCTATTTAGACCGAACCGAAACAGACTTCCCGAGTGAGATATATCTAACTACAAAGACTACAACGTTGGATTCTCTCTTGAGGGCACATAAGACCGTATGGCGAAAACTTGGCTGTGTTTGGAGTGGCACTGTCTTCATCTGTCCGTGGGGTGTGTGCGATGGAGTGTGGTGTGTGTGTGTGTGTGGTGTGTGTGTGTGTGTGTGTGGTGTGTGTGTGTGTGTGGTGTGTGTGTGTGTGTCTGTGTGTGTGTATGGTGTGTATGCATGCGTGTGTGTGTGACCAAGCGCAATGTGCAATGTTTTCTTTACTGAAGATGCCAAGATTTCAAAATTTGCCTATAAACATTGTACTGGACCTATACCAATCAATGGTTCTGCCTGTACTTTATATGGCTGTGAAATTGGGGGATATAGTGATTTAAAGCTAATGGAAAGTTTCAGCTTTAAAGTTTTAAAGCATCGTTTCATTTAAATCGTTCTACTAAAACAGAACTGATATATGGAGAACTAGGAATTGTATCCTGTTTCAGTTCAAGTATATGCACGAATGATAGAATGATTCATGATAAAAAATTCACACACACACACACACACACACACACACACACACACACACACACACACACACACACACGCACACACACACACACACACACACACAGAGAGAGGAGACAGGAGCCCCGAGAGCGGAGGAGAGAACAGAGGAGAGAGAGAGAGGAGAGAGAGAGATTTCTTCGGGAGAGAGAGAGAGAGAGAAGAGAGAGAGAGAGACAATGTTACAAGTCAATTTCTTCGCACACAGTCACATCTTTCAACCCACTTTTGTCAAAGTCAGTAGGGCAATTTTCACTTGAACTTGTACAGACACACAAAAAAGAGACACGAGCAAAATGTAACCCTCATTTGGAGGTATTTAATAACACTTTCTGGCTCGCGATGTTTCTGTTTAAACACACACACACACACACACACACACACACACACACACACCACACCACACACACACACACACCACACGCACCGCACACACACACACCTCATTTTCTGGAGTCTTATATATGATACTCATCAGCTAATAACTCCGCGTTGTTGAGTTTTCTCGCATTCCAGCTGTCATTTTTATCATGATTTTTCTTTTCTTATTGCTATCAGGTCTCCTCTGTCATCTTTTGAAAGTAGGAATCAAAGTGGTTTTCTTTGATCAAAAACCTCTCTGTTTGACCTGACTGAACACCATGAGACGGTGCATCACAGTTAAACATTGCAAATTCGAATTCCATCGTCACATTGAAGAAAAAAAAAAAAGAGAGTTTTTTTTCTTTGTTTTCCTTCTTTGCTGATCTTTTGTCATTTTTGGTTGCCTTCGATTGTGTCTCATTGCTATTGTTTTCAGTCAACGTTTCGAACTTCGTTGCCAACTGGAATGTGGACTCAAGCCAGTGTTGCGATTGTCGTTCCTGTGGCCAGTGAAACGGAAAAAAAAAAAAAAAAACAAACAAAAACAAAACCAAACAAAACAAAAACACGCAGCACAAAGCAAAAGAGTCTAGGATACAAGACGCCATTATCAAATCCAGGAAGAATTTAAAAGATTTCAAGGATGGAATGCAAGAGTGAATTCAGACAGAAGAAAAAATATGCTGGTTATAATGAAGATTAAGGATGAAATGCAAATGAATTCAGACAGAAGAAGAAAAAATATGCTGATTATCATGAAGATTAACCGCGCAAGGAAAATCATTTGCGTGAAAAAAAACAAACACACAAAAACAAACTATTCATCCACATGTTTATGTAACTGCCAACTTCAGTTTCTCTCTCTCTGTCTCACACACACTCTTTCCACACACACACACACAACACACACACACACACACACACACACACACACAGAGGCACAAGTAAGAAAACGGTTACAGAGCGCACATGCTGGAATAACCTGGACAGACAGTGGCTGCAATGTGTTATCTGAAGAAAAAAAAAGGCCGTTCTAGGTATTGAAAAATGGGTCAGGAAATCTGTTCCAAATTAAAGATCCACGAAAAGAAAAAAAACCTCGTTCTTCCCTTATTTTCTTGGCCCCCCCCCCCCTTCCCCCCCCCCCCCCCCCCCCCTCCCCCCCCCCCTCCCCCCCCCCTCCCCCCCCCACTGTATTTGGGAATGAGAATGATAGGCTGGTATTCGCTAAGGAGCGACGGGATGATATGAATCGAAATATTTCAGAGAGAAAACGTGAAGCAGAATCTGTAATTGCAATGTAGCAGATGGGAGCTTAATTACATTTTATGCTGTAGGAGCTCGGAAGTCAGTGAAGTTTAATCAGATGAGAAATAGCGTGGGTCTGCTTTAATAAAAAAAAAAAAAAAAAAAAAAAAAAAAAAAAAAACGGTCTTGCTGCATAGTTTTGGAATCTTTTGAAGTTTGAAGCCATTAGTGAGGCCAGCCAGAAAAAAAAAGAAAAACTTTTGCAATAAAAAAACATGAGAGAGGACGAGAGAGATAAACAACAGGTCTTTGCTGCTTGCACAGTACGCCGGTGACGAAGCTGCCCTATTCTTCGAAGTTCGTGATACAAAGACCGATTGGGTTGTTTTTTTTTTGCCCCCCCCCCCCCCCCCCCCTACCTCCCCCCCGATTTGTTCGTAAACAACTTGGAGTCAAATATAATATAATATAATATAGTATAATATAATAATAATATAATATAATATTAATATAATATAATATAATATAATATAATATAATATAATATATTAATGCATGGACGTTATGAGGGGAAAGGGTTTTGATTCTGGCCAACTAAACTAAAAAGAGATCAGTCTGCTGTGTTTTGGGTGTTCGGATGAACAGCTTTTCACCTGCGTCTTATTTTGTGTCATCATGGTCTTGTCATCTCTGATGCATCTGTATTAGGCACGGATTAAAAAAAAAAAAGAAAGAAAGAAAAGAATAAAAACACTGGGACATATCCTGCAAGCGTAACGTGAGAAATATCATGCTTTGACAGGTCTAATAATTTAGACAGTGGCTATACGTGTATAAAAGAAAGAGAAGAGGGCTTGACGTGTCACCATGTGGAGCACCGAACAAAGGAGGGGCTGGTCTTTATGTGAATCAGGAAATTATTACAGTATTTCCCCGTGTGAAGGACAAACCTAAAAAAAAAAAAAAAAAAAAAAAAAAAAACGCGGCCATTTATAAAACAAACAAAACAAACAAAACATTCTGAAGCCTTTGGAGAAGAAAAGCATGATCCGTAGTGTCAAATGCTGCGCTAACATCTAAAAGTACGACAATGGAATCATTATCATTGTGACTGGCATTCAAAAGATCCTCAAGAACTGATCAGCATAAGTGCTATGCTTAGCACGATAGACGGTCTGAAAGATGTGGGCATGGAGGAGAAACTCAAATGGAACAATTTCTCACCTCCGCGATGCCAGAGTGAATGTCTAGACCCAGATCTGCAACAGATACGGATCACTTCGACATTGAGTCGAGAGGAAAAAAAAAGAATTCTGAGAGATTTCATCACAATCTCCGAAACAGCCGAATACGTTGTTTATCGCAGTCATACAGAATCGAGTAATCTATTATTGATACACCTTTTTTTTTTTTTGGTACTCCCAGTTGTTATAGAACAGGGAGTGCTTTACAATGGGAACGAAGAAATGCTGTCTGTGTGTCAGTTGTCAAAATGTGTTCCATCCGCTCCAGACAAAACTTCTGGACCGATCTTTCTGAAAAAATTGTAGGTATGTTCATAATGGGTCACGGATGATGCCCGATGTTTTATTTTTACCAGAATAGCCGTTATTAACGTTTAAAACCTGCCCAAAACAGTTTTTCTTCTTTATGGAATATCACAGTGACAAAAATACATTATTACGCATGTTTGATTGTGACGTCAATACATTGTGACGTATGTTTGATTGTGACATTTTCTGAAAGATAAACTGGGAGTACGTTTATATGCTTGGCATCTTGTTTCTTTCTAGATTTTCTCATGTCCATTTTTTTAGTCAACAGTTGTCTATACTCCGTCTACGTACGGCGGATTATCTGATCTTGTGACCATTTGCAGGCACGCGGATTACATCCATAGTTCTTCTGAAACAAACTTTTGGCCCCCACTTCTTTTCTTCAACTGTATGCCAGCTCTCTCAAATTCCACCACATGAAAAAAAAAAATGACGATAACATTCATTTATGCACACTTAAAGTGCATGCTGGTGTACAGAAGAAGAAGAAGAAAAAAAGAAGAAGAAGAAAAAGAAAGAAGAAGACGGACAAGAACAAGAACAAGAGGAACAAGAAGAAAAATTCGTGTTTTAGCGAGACATGAACACAATCACACGACAGTACATAATACAAAGACTTAATGAAACATCTGTTACACACGTTTAACGGGAATCAAACGTTAATATGAAATATTAGAACGTGAAGAAGGATAACGACCACACAAATGCACACAAAGCCAACTCAACCCCTCCCAGTCCCGTACCACCCACTTTCAAATACCATCCTACCGTGGTTACGATCTGACGTTAACCTCAATAGCTTTCTACTACGCAGCGTTTGTTTCTGTGATAATGAGCGGGTCTCGCGCGCGCGTATCTGCTGTTAATTATTCTACTTAACCGCGCATTGCACACAAGGGCTGTAATACCGAATCTCTGCGATAATCTTTCGACAAATCGTTCCTAAGATGCCGCTAATGACAGGGATTATACCGCACCCCTCGTTACATTATAACGCCCTCCGTTTTCGTTGCTTGTATAACGTGTTAACTGAATTACACCGTCGTGGATGGAAACGGTGCTAATCATTTATACCCCGTGGAACAAACAAGGCATCGGTGATGCTGTCTTCGGCTTAATTAAGCTAGGAGAATAAAAGGGCGGTTTAAGGGAGTGGTTGTTACCAACGTAGAAATTAGCTTGTCACTGATGATGATTTACGCGTTCGGCGGCCTGCGTAAATTAGTGTGATTTGGGTCCAGTTAATGACAATGATTGACGTCACTGGTCGCGATTCAAACTGTGGATCTTCGCTTCCATCTGCCTGTGTATCAATTCATCAGTGTGTTTCTGAACGCACAGGCAAAAGTGTCTGTCTGTGTGTCCGTCTATCTGTCCACCTATCCGTATGTCGACCTACACGTCTGTCTGTGTGTCTGTTTATCTGTCATTCTCTCTGTTTGTCTACCCGCCCGTCTGACTGTTAATGATCCTCTACCTGTTTAACTACGCATCAGTCTTTCTGGGTTTGCTTAGTGACTTACTTGTTTCGGATTTTGGGGCGGAACGCGGGGTAGAAAGTGTTGGGGCGGAACGCGGGGGTAGAAAGTGTTTAGCGTGCGGTTTTCGGAGGGAGGGCACAGTAGGAGTGCAGGGTGAAGGAAGGAGGAGGTAGGAGGAGGGGAAGTGAGGGAGTTGGGGGAGGGGGAGGAGGAGGGGGGGGGGCTGAGGATGGTAGCGTTTATCTCAGTTGTCCCCCTTTCCTTCCATTCCCTGCACGTGTTTTGGCGACAGATGGATGTAAGAGAGTGGCCAGTGAGCTGACGACGCTGAAGTCACGGGTTATTCTTGCAAGAAGCTACGGTACTGACCAGGAGATCTTTCGGAAATAGTGGTGAGGGAAGGGGCCGTTGAGAGAGCCCTCGACAGACCACTCCTGGGTCAGGGTTTTCTCGGCCTGTTCCGACAGACAGGTGACGGAACTGGGCAGCTTTTACGGCATGGTCTCCAACACCACAATGTCTCTGATTTGAAAAAGCAACAACAACAACAACAACAAACAACCACATACAAAACAAATCAAAACGCTCTGATCTTCAAAATTAGCCGTAGATCTCTCTCTCTCTCTGATTTGGATTGTATAGCATCTGCTATTAGTGTTAATATCACGAGTCTGATGGTTGTAAACATTTAAACTCTCTCTCTCTGATTTGGATTGTATAGTATCTGCTATTAGTGTTAATATCACGAGTCTGATGGTTGTAAACATTAAACTCTCTCTCTCTCTCTCTCTCTCTCTCTCTCTGCTGTGTGTGCGCGCGTGTTCGATCGCTCGTGCGAATGTATACGTTTGTTGTACGTTTCTCTCTCTCTTACCCGTTATTTACCTCTCTCTCTCTCTCTCTTGCTACACCCTTTACAACCAACAACTGGAATATCAGATTTCTTCCAGACATCCCTGCCTGTCCCACGAGAAGTGAAAGGAAGCCTGAAGACAAATTGCCCCCGGAACACTCAGCGCCCTGGACTCTTTAAGCACCCGCCTCAGCTCTAGCCAGCATTGTGTCGGCGTTGGGCCCATTCATCAACGCTAACCGATGACGTCAAACAATCGAATCGTAAAAAACAAAATTCGAAAAAAAAAAAAAAAACAAATCGAAAGTGACGTCGGACAATAAAACCAATTTTGACGCGCATTGTGTTCCCGTACTTTCCTGTGCCCCCCCGCCCCCCCCCCCCCCCCCCCCCCCCCCCCCCCCCCCCCCCGGGGGCCACAAAGATCCCCTTTGAAGGTCATTCCACGGACGAGAGAGGGCACGGACAAAGTTAATGCTGGCCAAAATGTCTGTTGGGCTGTTTCAGTACTGGAACTGTAAAAATTAATTGGTCTTTTGTTGTGCCTGAATGTCTTGTCGGAACGGGGACACAGACAGGTCTACCAGTTAAAAACACAGGACATTTTTACGGTGTGTCGACGACCTAAGGCTAATTGAAGTAGTTCGGCTCCTTTTTTTTTTTTTTTTTTTTTTTTTTTTCGGTTCCTTTGCTTGCCTCGTGCGTTTGTTTATGGAAGGGTCTGCTCAGGAAGAAAAAAAAAACAAATGAAAACATTAGAAGCGTTACACAACTAGAACTTACTTCTTTTCAGATCTCCAACACTCCAACACAATCATTCTTCTTGCGTACGTCAGCGACGATTTTGATGATAAACAAGCAAACTGACAAACAAAGAAAAAGGACAAGACCAACCAACCAGCCAACCAACCAGCGAACAATTTTGGTGATGATAAACAAAACAAACAAACGAACAAACAAACAAAAATGACAAAAGCAAGCAAGCAACCAGCAAACAAACAAACCGGAGGGTAAAGGTTCAAAGTTCCACAGTCTAAATGCCGTTAGGACAGTGAACTTGTCGCCGCACCTTGGACGCGGGATTACAGAGGAGGGAGTCCCAGTTCCTGCCTCCTGCCGCCGTAACTCGCCCTGAACTGAATCAAAGACGTAGTTCTTATCGCTAAGAGGACGGTGAGAGGGTTTTCAAAGTAGTGGCGGCGCCCAGCACTTGGGAGAGTGGGGGTGGGGCGCGGGGGAGGGGGGGGGGGGAGGGGGGGCGGGAGGAAGGGGGTCAAGCCCTCTCCGCGATGAAAATATAGGGAGGGGGAGGCAGAGGAGG
>JADBJO010009321.1:81010-86010 GCA_016801955.1 Conus betulinus
ATTTGATGCCCAAATAGAACCTATTCTTACTTATGCTGCTGAAATATGGGGTTTGTACTCTAATCAGAAAATGGAAAGAGTGCATACATACGCTACAAAACGTTTTCTCCATTTACCTTTACATGCTTCTAATACCATGCTATACGGAGAAACCGGCCGATATCCTCTGTACATAAGATCTTTTGTCAAGTGCATAAAATACTGGCTAAAAATTGTAAATTGCCTCAGTCTCGATGTGTGCAAACAAGCATACGACATGATGGTAATTCAACTCGAGACTGGTAAAGAGAATTGGGCCTATCAAGTTAAAAAAAGTATTATCTGTAAATGGTTTTGGTATTGTATGGATGTTACAGGGAGTTGGAAATGATAGACAATTTATTTCAGAGTTTAAAGACAGACTGATGATGTTCGTACAAACAAAACTGGCATTCGGCTATTGAGAGCAATGAAAAATACAGTTGGTTTTCTTCATTTAAAAATGTCTTTCAAGCTGAAAATTATCTATATATTATAACAGACAAATGGCATAGGATTAATTTTGCTCGATTTCGATTCAGAACTCTCGGATTTAATACAAAGAAAAGATGGTATCTGCCTGGGGCTTCCTCAGAATCTTCATGCCCTATGTGTGGTTATGATGTTGAGGATGAAAAACATTTCTTGTTCCATTGTACAGGATATGTAACATTACGGAACAAGTGTGATTTTTTTTTTCATACGGATTTAGCTCAGACTCATAATGTTACATCTATTTTACTTTCAAATGACGAAATGATTATCAAATCAGTTGCAAAATTTATAGCAGAGGCTCAGAAATTGAGAAAAGAAAAGATTAACCCACTATGATGCATAACCCATTAATATGATGAAGACAAAAGTGAATGTTCATATATCATATGATAAGTGGATGGTCGAATTTCATATATTTTTGATTGCGTGTGTGTGCGTGTTTATCCGCGTGTGTATATGTGTGTGTATGCATGTGGTTGGGCGTGTGTGTGTGTGTGTGTGTGTGTGTGTGTGTGTGTGTGTGTGTGTGTGTGTGTGTGTGTGTGTGTGTGTGTGTGTGTGTGTGTGTGTGTGTGAAACTGGGTGAAACTGGGTGGGCTGGTGGGGTGAGTGCTTGGGATATGTATTTATGTGATTAAATGATTATAATATTGTAACTGATTGAAGTTTTGTTGAGATATTTTTGCTTTTTTTTTATATTGATTTCATATGTCAGCAATATTTCCTTTTTATGTACGTATGGATGGATAGATGGATGGATGGATGGATGGATGCATGCATGTATGCACTCTCTCTCTCTCTCTCTCTCTCTCTCTCTCTCTCTCTCTCTCTCTCTGTACTTGCGTGCGTGCGTGAGCGCGCGAGTTTGTGTGTGTGTGTGTGTGTGTGTGTGTGTGTGTGTGTGTGTGTGTGTGTGTGTGTGTGTGCATGCATGTATATATGTATATATGTCAAATATATTTACATATCAAATAAATATTTTGAAATTGCTTCCAGTTAACAACAACAACAATAACAACAACAACAACAGCCACAACGACAGCAACAACATCAGCACCAGAAACGATGGCAGGAGCAAACCATGGCCACAGAGTTCTGCCGGGCGGAGTGTCCCTGCGGGGCGTTTTGGCCGTGATGGTGGTGGGGCTGACCCTGCTGGGCGTCACCCACGCCTACAACAACGACGACAACGACGTCGTGCAGCAAGGAAACCCCAAGGCGCCCAAACTGTTTCTTCGGCGACTTCTACTGCAAAGTCGTGTGCCAGAAGTAAGTGGAAAGGGTTCCACTTGTTATTTCCACAATCCGCCTTTCCGTGTGTGTGTGTGTGTGTGTGTGTGTGTGTGTGTGTGTGTGTGTGTGTTCCCTTGGAATCACTTCGTTTAATACCGATGACGCAAACATGGTAAAAGTTCTGTCAACATGCAGTCTGGTGTGTTCTGCTAAGGAGCGTACATTTCAAACGGAACATTGCCCAGTTTGGCCGCATGTTGCCGAGTTTGGCCGCATGTTGCCGAGTTTGATCGAACGTCGCCGAGTTTGGCCGCATGTTGCCGAGTTTGGCGAACGTCGCCGAGTTTGGCCGCATGTTGCCGAGTTTGGCCGAACGTTGCCGAGTGTGGCCGCATGTTGCCGAGTTTGGCCGAAAGTTGCCGAGTTTGGCCGCATGTTGCCGAGTTCGGTCGAACGTTGCCGAGTTTGGTCGAGCTTCGAGCTCTCTCGCATCAGTCGGACAGAATGGATGCACTGGACGTGGTGATATATGAAGCAAAGACTTACTTTCAGGCAAACATTGCGTTGAATGTTCCTGCCCTCCATCTGAAATTTTGAAACGTTCTGGGCAATTTCCTCGCGTGTCTAACGCACAAATAGGCAACACTGGGAACCCTGTACGCACAAATGTCAACATAAATCAGCGAGTTTATGAAATGCACCAAGAAGAACAGCAGGTCGTCATCAGCTTTTTCGTTACCTTCAGTTTAAGTAAGCTCTCGGGGCTCCCTGTTGTTTCTGCTGTCCTGAAAGCAGATCCAGCTTGCTCCACGTAAGGGTACGTTCATCATACTGTGCACGCACGTCAGTAGCGCGGACAGACACAAATCGTGCGGATGAGGGACTCCCTTCTTCATTTTCACGTACAGAGTGGAAGGCGTTCATACCGCCACAGACATGCTCCGTGTTAAAAAAAAAAAAAAAAAAAGTCGTGTGTGCTTGCCACAATTCAAACGCGCGTGTGGACAGAAAACAGTGCAGCAGATAGGCAGACCCTTCCTTTTTATTTTTATTACTGGTAACGCTCTGGGCGTTCCTACTGACACGTATTTCTTTTCCTCCACCACCACCAAGTGAACTTTCTGTCGCCTCGTCAGCGCCATGTTTGCTCCAAGCAGCCCTCACGGACGCAGAACGTACGGATCCGCATGAACGCTTTTTTTTTTCTCACGCGCGTGCGATTTTTCACGTTCGCATGAGCTGTTCGGGCAGGCCAAGGGCGGCAACTCTCAGACAGCACGGGTTGGCATGAAAGAGTACAGCGGCTTTTGCTGGCTTGTCTCTGCCTGCTCGGTCTTGCTATGCCGTGGATTCCGGTCAGTCTAGTCGCGGGCTGCCGGGTTGGGCTGTAGACTTTCGTGTCGTACTGAGTCGGAATGTATCGTGTTGCGTTGCGTTGCATTGCATTTGTCACTGTGATGCGATTGACGGGTTTCGTATTGCGCGCCATTGCGTTGTATTTCCAGACCAATGCCTTGTGTGGTACTGATTTCGCATCGAATTAACATTGCGTCACCTCGTATTGTTTTGAATGGTTTTGCACGTCTTCTCTTGTCACAGTGTAGCGTGGGGGGGTCGGGGTGAGGGTGGGGGTGACGGGGGGAGCAGGGGAGAGAGAAGGCGGGGGGTTGGGGTGGGGGGTGGGGGGTGAGAGGGCTGGGGTAGTGGCGGAGGCGAGCCCGTTCTCTTTCGTACAAGGGGCATCTTTTCGATAGCAATGAATTCCCGTTATTACCATGCCTTAATTCATTTCTTTATTCATGTCGCCCATTGATTGGTGAATCAAAGATTTACCATAGCTGCGGTTTACCTCACTGTGGAAATTCAACAAAATCTGTGTGTGTGTGTGTGTGTGTGTGTGTGTGTATGTGTGTGTGTGTGTGTGTGTGTGTGTGTGTGTGTGTGTGAGAGAGAGAGAGAGAGAGAGAGAGAGAGAGAGAGAGAGAGAGAGAGAGAGAGAGAGAGAGAGGTGAACATTGAGAGAGAAGTAAAAAAAAAAAAAAAAAAAAAGAAATTCCGAGGGTAGCAACCAAGCATCTACAGATTTTTTTTTTTCTACATTCAGTCCTCGCCCTATACAGAGAATACAGTACTGAAAGGAACAGAACAAAAAAATGTGAAAGCAAAAAGAGAGAGAGAGAGGGAGGGAGGAGGGAGGGAGGGAGAGAGAGAGAGAGAGAGAGAGAGAGAGGCTGAGAGAATGGGCTGAGTGTTGGGGGGGGGTGGTGGTGGTGCTGGGGATTCACTCGTCGGGACTAATGAGTTCTTTTTGAGGAGCTTCTAATTGGAACTGGACTCTACCTGTATTGAGCGAAATAGAGCAAGAGGCTCTCCTCCCTTCAGTTCTACGGATTTCCCATTGGAGCAGGGGGGGAGAGGGGGGGACGGGGTCGGGGAGGGAGGGAGGGAGGGGGGGGGGGGTGATGCGAAACGCCCGGTAAGTAAGAGGTCCAGTCGTGACATATGCGCTCCAGACCTCTGGAGATGACTCCACGAAGCGTTGTTGTTGTTGGTGTGACAGGTCGGGTGCCGCCAGCAGCGCCCAGTGCCAACAGTGCTTAACCACTGCTAAAGGCGACACCGCCAAGCGGACCGTCAGGGGGAGACGTTTTCGACGATTTCGGGTTCGAATCTTTTTCTGTTGTTTCTTCTTCGGGCTTTGCCTGTGTGTGTATGTGTGTGTGTGTGTGTGAGAGAGAGAGAGGGAGGGAGGAGAGAGAGAGAGAGGGGAGAGAGAGAGAGAGAGAGAGAGAGAGAGAGAGAGAGAGAGAGAGAGAGGCAGACAGACAAACAGACAGACAGACAGACAAGTATACTGGACGCACGCTGACATGCCAACAGACAAGTCCATACATTTTCACGAAATTTTTTTTTTTTTTTTTCCTTCAGCTTTTGCATTGTCTGTTATCATTTTCCATGCCTGAGCTGCTTTGTCCGAAGCTCCATAGCTGCTTTGTCCGAAGCACCATAGCTGCTTTGTCCGCCAAAGCTGCTTTGTCCGGAGCACCATAGCCGCTTTTTTCTAAGTACCAAAAAGCTTTTGTTCCACGTACCAGATCTGCTTTGTTCCATGTGCTAGAATGGCTTTGTTCTAAGCGCCAGAATGCCTTTGTTTCAATTACCAGACCTGCTCCGTTTCTACGTGCTAGAATGCCTTTGTTCCAAGTACCGGAACTACTTTGCCTTGTTTACGTGCTGCAGAGGGTTTTGTTGAA
>JADBJO010009321.1:91010-93510 GCA_016801955.1 Conus betulinus
TTCACCTGTCTTCATTCCATTTCGTGTTTATTTAGTTTATTTACTTCACTTACTCTCTTTGAAATATCGTAGATTTTTATTTTTTTTTGTTTGTTTTGGAGTAGGCAAGCGCTCGTGTGTGTGTGTGTGTGTGTGTGTGTGTGTGTGTGTGTGTGTGTGTGTGTGTGTGTGTGTGTGTGTGTGTGAGTGTGCATGCGTGCGTGCGGACGTGCGTGCGTGCGTGCGTGCGCGCGCGCGCGCGCGCGCGTGTTTTGCGAGACACTCCTCACATTCCCTCTCTCACCATCCCAACCCTCACACTCACATACATACTTTCATTCCCCCCTTTTTCATTCCCCCCCCCCCCCCCCCCCCTTCTACATCTAAATTAGCGGCTTCGTGTTGATAATTTGCATTCAATGTATTTCCCGTTATGAAACATCTCTTTCGTTCTGGTCGCATGTTTGTCTGGTCGCTTGTTTATTTTCGCTGATGTCCCTTCTTCATGTTTTACTTACTTCCGTTGAACTACATCCCCACCCCCCCATTTTTCATTTTTTTTCTCCCCCCCCCCCCCCCCGCTCCTTCCTCCACCTCCTGTGCCACATTTTCCCTCCGTTTTTATTCCTCCTTTTCATTTTAGACTGTTTTTTTTTTTTTAGTTTCCTTTTTGTCTTTTACTGATTAGTTTTTTTTTTTTTTTTTTTTTTTAATCCATTTTTGTTCTCATCATTTTTGTTTCAGGCGATTTTCATTTACTACTCTAGTGCGTTACGTGATTGATTGTGTAATCACCGGCACATATTTTGCATGTTCAAGAGGGAGAGAGAGAGAGAGAGAGAGAGAGAGAGAGAGAGAGAGAGAGAGGGAGGGAGGAGGGAGAATTTTTGTCTAAAATTGCTGATGTTTTGGTTCCTCTTTTTTCCGTTTTCGGTTCAATAATCAGATCTGCTAGTTTACCTTGATGATGTTACTTTTTTTTTTTTTTTTTTTGAATCTTCCATCTTCTTTAGCTTATTGCCAATGATTTTTTTTCTGTTTTTTTTTTTAAAAGATTTTTTTTTTTTTTTACAATTAATAAAGTGTATAGATTTTTTTTTTTTTTTTTTTTGGGGGGGGGGGGGGGGGAGGGAGAGGGAACTTTTTTTCTTTTTTTTTTTTTAGATTTTTTTTTTTTTTTTTTTTACAATTAAATAAAGTTTATAGATATTTTTGTTGGGGTTTGGAGAGGGAGAGGGACGGCGGGCTACTGGACTGTCGTACCTTTTAAAATTCCGTCTCGATTCATCTGACTTATTTTTCCCCATTGGTTTTTAACACATAAATCATTTTTAATAGCCTTTTCTTCTCTCTCTCTCTCTCTCTCTCTGAAGAACTTTTGTAAAAACGTTCTCAATAGATGACCATAAATTCATGAACAAACCTACACTTTCACGTTCTGATTTTATTTTTTTTATTCCAATTTTCTCTGCTTTCTGTCTGTTTCGTACGATCTTCCCCTCATCTGTATTACGTCGCCATTCTATTTCGTTTCAATTAATCAACCGGTTTTTTTTTTTCTTTTCTTTTTTTTTTTTTTTTTTTTTTTGTCAACGTGCTTTTTCATTTATTTCTGTTTTTGAAGGCACTGATATTTCATCCAGTAGGAAAGACGATGGAAAGAGAAAAATACCCCCCGGAAAAAGAGAAAAATACCCCCCACCTCCCCCCTCTCTCTCCTTACCCCCCCCTCCGTTCCCTCTCGCCCTCTCGGCTCACTTTCTCCGTCCCTCTCTCTCTCTCTCTCTCTCTCTCATCTCTCTCTCTCTCTCTCTGGTCCTCTCTCTCTCTCTCTCCCCTTCTTTTGTCTGAGTCGGAAAAATTTCCGTTTTGTGTTTCATAAGTCACACATCTGTCAATTCCCCCCCGAAGACACTCCTACGCTCTCTCTCTCCTCTCCCCTCTCTCTCTCCCTCTCTCTCTCTCTCTCTCTCTCAATCTCTCTCTCCTCTCTCTGTGTGTGTGTGTGTGTGTGTGTGTGTTTTGCATTGCATTCCTCCTTTATTTTTCCATATTTCTTTTCTCGTTTATTTTTCCCGTCGCGTTTTTTTTTTCTGTTCCTTTCGGTCTTAAGTGCCACTGTAAAAAAAAGAAAGAAAGAAAAGTAATCGTAAATGTTTTTCAAAATTTAAAACAGCAACATCAGGAACATTGATACTATAGTTCTTGGCCATTTGATTCAGGAAATGTTGACATCCATTTGACTCCGAGTGTGAACAGATCTTTTTGTCTCTGAATGTGAACAATCGGTTTTTTTCAGTCAAGGAGACAATAAAGATGCATTATGAGTCTTGTGTCTCTCATTTGGTTTGGATAGCTGTCTATCCATCTATGTGTCGATGCATATCTCTTGAGAGGTAGTTGCCATCGTCATCTCTCTCTCTCTCTCTCTCTCTCTCTCTCTCTCACACACACACTCACACACACAACACACACACCACACACACACACACCGTGACACACCATGACAGAGACAGAGAGA
>JADBJO010009321.1:98510-103510 GCA_016801955.1 Conus betulinus
CAAAGGCCACATAGCACCAGACGGATATGAACTTCATTATCGATCTCAATGAAGCCAACCCAAATATTGGGAATCCATCACTGTCAACCGGAAGGTAATATCCGAAACATCAGCAAACCACCTAGGAAATGTCTCCCCCCAGTCCTTCCCCTCCCCCCCCTTCACCCTTAACCCCTGTCCCCCCCCCCCTTTCCCCCCCCCCCCCACCCTCATCATCGCCCCGGCACTCCTCCCGCTCCCTCTCTCCCTCACCCCCGGCAGTCTGAGCCAAGAATGGCGACGTTCGCAGAACGGAAGATCGTCTGTCGGGTCAAGAACTATCAGACGAATGCCGACATCTCTTTCTACCAATCGCAGGGACGGTGACGAACTCGTACGAGTGACCAAGTCCGACACGTACGTTACTATTCATAAATAAGAATAATGAGAGAGAGAGAGAGAGAGAGAGAGAGAGAGAGAGAGAGAGAGATTAAAAACAAAGGCGGAGATTTTTTTTTTTAATCTAATTTCTACTTCAGCCTTTTTCATCTTAAATATACTTCATCTTTGACATAAACAAGACAAAATGTCGACTGTAACAGCAGAGGTTTGAACAGGACCTCGTAGGATCACGCTCAGCTGGTGTTCCCTCCCCTGGCACCAAAAATAGTAAACATCTCATAACTGGTGGTAAGCATCTTCGGATCCAATGTGTCTTTCGGTTTCTCATAACTCTGTGATGCGGTTAAAAAAAAAAAAAAAAAAAATCACACGTTCTTGCGTCATCTCCAGTTTTCAATAACTGGTTTCAACTTGCCACACACTCGGAGCCTGTCAATCTCCACAGACGAAGGCCAGGTGGATGGGGTGAGATGCTGTCGGCAAGATTTTGCAGACCATCTGGTGCCAAGCTCCTATGGTACATTCTGCGAGAACCGGGAGAAACGGAACGGAAGAGTCAGGGGTTCCGGATCCTCCTCCTTCTTCCCCCCTCCCCCCCTTCCCCCATTTCCACACACACCCAATGTTTTGAAGGGATGGGGGGGGGGGGGGGGGGGGGGGGGGGGCGAGGGGAGTCTAAAAGCATAACAGAGAACACATTTTGAGAAGAAGGGGGGGGGGGGGGGAGAAGTGGCCAAAAAACAAACAAAAAGAAAAAAAGAAAAGAAAAAAAAAAAAAAAAAAAGTTAAAAAAAAGGAAGAAAGAAGAAATTAAACACCACAGACAGTCATCGGCAACACTACGGGGGAGTGGGTGTGTGTGTGTGTGTGTGTGTGTGTGTGTGTGTGTGTGTGTGTGTGTGTGAAGAGGGGGGAGGGGGGATGTCTTACCCTACACCCCCACCACCACCTCTCTCCCTCTCCTCGCCTCCTCCCCTGTCTTTCCTCTCCTACAGCTCAGTGTGGCGAGGTAACTCGGTTCACATGTCATCATGCACCGAATCTGTTGTTCCCGATAAATCACCGGCAGATGCCATGCCCCCCCCCCCTCCCCTCTCCCCCAACCCGAGGGTCGGGGGGAGGAGGGGGGGGGAGACATTGCGTGCAATTCACCCACCCCACCCACTCCGACAAGAAAAAAAATATCCCTCATCCACACCAACATATTTACAAGTCGCTGTGAGTCACTTGACACAGACATACAGCCTGATGATGACAGACAACGGTACATGATGATGACAGACAACGACAATGAGCAGACATACAGCCTGATGACAGACATACAGCCTAATGATGACAGACATATGACAGACATACAGCCTGTAATGATGACAGACAGACAGACATAGCCTGTAATGATGACAGACATACAGCCTGTAATGATGACAGACATACAGCCTGTAATGATGACAGACAACGACATACAGCCTGTAATGATGATGACAGACTGTAAACGACATACAGCCTGTAATAATGATGACAGACATACAGCCTGTAATGATGACAGACAACAACATATAGCCTGTAATGATGACAGACACAGACATACAGCCTGTAATGATGACAGACATACTACCTGTAATGATGACAGACATACAGCCTGTAATGATGACACAGACATACAGCCTGTAATGATGACAGACATACAGACAGACAACGACATACAGCCTGTAATGATGACAGACATACAGCCTGTAATGATGACAGACATACAGCCTGTAATGATGACAGACAACGACATACAGCCTGTAACGATGACAGACATACAGCCTGTAATGATGACAGACAACGACATACAGCCTGTAATATGACAGAGACATACAGCCTGTAATGATGACAGACATACAGCCTGTAATGATGACAGACAACGACATACAGCCTGTAATGATGACAGACAACGACATACAGCCTGACATGACAGACATACAGCCTGTAATAATGACAGACATAGAGCCTGTAATGATGACAGACAACGACATACAGCCTGTAACATGACAGACAACGACATACAGCCTGTAATGATGACAGACATACAGCCTGTAATGTGACAATGATGACAGATGACAGACATACAACGACATACAGCCTGATACATGATGACAGACAACGACATACAGCCTGTAATGATGACAGACATACAGCCTGTAATGATGACAGACAACGACATACAGCCTGTAATGATGACAGACAACGACATACAGCCTGTAATGATGACAGACATACAGCCTGACAGACATACAGCCTGTAATGATGACAGACAACGACATACAGCCTGTAATGATGACAGACATACAGCCTGTAATGATGACAGACATACAGCCTGTATGATGACAGACATACAGCTGTAATGATGACAGACAACACGATATACAGCCTGTAATGATGACAGACAACGACATACAGCCTGTAATGATGACAGACATACACGATGATGACATACAGCCTGTAATGATGACAGACATACACCCTGTAATGATGACAGAAAACGACATACAGCCTGTAATGATTAGACACAGACATGCAGCCTGTAATGATGACAGACAACGACATACAGCCTGTAATGATGACAGACATACAGCCTGTAATGATGACAGAACACGACATACAGCCTGTAATGATGACAGACGACATACACTGTAATGATGACAGACAACGACATACAGCCTGTAATGATGACAGACATACAGCCTGTAATGATGACATACAACGACCTACAGCCTGTAATGATGACAGACATACAGCCTGTAATGATGACAGACATACAGCCTGTAATGATGACAGAGAAATACTGTAATGATGACAGACATACAGCCTGTAATGATGACAGACAACGACATACAGCCTGTAATGATGACAGACAACGACCATACAGGCTCTAATGATGACAGACATACAGCCTGTAATGAAGACAGACAACGACATACAGCCTGTAATGATGACAGACATACAGCCTGTAATGATGACAGACAGACGACGACTACAGCCTGTAATAATGACAGACATACAGCCTGTAATGATGACAGAAAAACGACATACAGCCTGTAATGATGACAGACAACGACATACAGCCTGTAATGATGACAGACATACAGCCTGTAATGATGACAGACACGACATACAGCCTGTAATGATGACCGACAACGACATACAGCCTGTATTGGTGACAGACAGCAACATAAGCCTGTAATGATGACAGACATACACCCTGTAATGATGACAGACAACGACATACAGCCTGTAATGATGACAGATATACAGCCTGTAATTATGACAGAAAACGACATACAGCCTGTAATGATGACAGACATACAGCCTGTAATGATGACAGAAAACGACATACAGCCTGTAATGATGACAGACAACATACAGCCTGTAATGATGATGACAAACAACAGCATACAGCCTGTAACGATGACAGTCATACAGCCTGTAATGATGACAGACATACAGCCTGTAATGATGACAGACAACGACATACAGCCTGTATCGATCAACGAACTCACCCAGAAAAAAAAATCTTTCTTCCTGTCCGTACTTCCCAATCCACAAGGAAAAGGAACAAGGAGAGAGAGAAAAAAGAGTACCAATTATTCAATTGAAAAAAAAAAGGTGCACCGTTTCGTTTGTTTTTGCTAAGAGTTGACACTCATTTTCGCAAATAGTTGACACTCAAGTTTCGCAAAGATTTAATACTTGTTTTACAAAGAGTTGTCACTCACTTACGGAAAGAGTTGCAAAGAGTTGACACTCAGTTTTGCAAATAGTTGACGCTCAGTTTCACAAAGAGGTGATTCTCAGATTTCACAAAGACTTGACACTCAGTGTCGTAAAGAGATGACATCCAAGTTTCACAAAGACTTGAGACTCTACTTTCACAAAGACTTGATACTTAGTTTTGCAAAGACTTGACACTCTACTTTCACAAAGACTTGATACTTAGTTCTGCAAACAGTTGACACTCAGTTTCGCAAACAGTTGACGCTCAAGTTTCGTAAAGAGCCGACACTCAAACTTTTGCAAAGCGTTGACACTCAGTTCCGCAAAGAGCTGACACTATAATTTCGCAAAGAGTTAACACTCAGTTTCGCAAAGAGATAATACTCAAGTTTCGCGAAGAGCTGACACTCAAGTTCCGCAAAGAGCTGACATTCAAATTTCACAAAGAGTTGACACTCACGTTTCACAAAGAGTTGACACTCAAGTTTCGCAAAGACTTGACACCCAAGTTTTGCACAGACTTGACACTCAAGTTTCACAAAGAGTTGATACTCAGTTTTCTCAAAGACTTGGCACTCAGTCCCCAACCCTGACGACCCCCCCCCCCCCCCCCCCCCCCCCCCCCCCACACACACACACACACACACACACGCTAGCATTCAGAAAACCCCAACATCGTCAGACAAGTGCAGTGGTCATCATTCTCCAGCAGGATTTGGTCAGTGGTCAGTGTGTGGATGGAGTCCAGTCCAGCGCTTACCTACCCTGAGCATGCTTGCAAGGTCAAGGTCACGGTGAACGACAGGTCGGCTGCTAGTTTGGCCTGGGACGTCCGCTCCTCTCTTCAATCGGACACACTTCAA
>JADBJO010009321.1:106010-118510 GCA_016801955.1 Conus betulinus
ATCTTCATTCACTTCAGTGCAAGATGGGCGTAGAATGAAATGATACAACTTCGTTTTTTTTTTTTTTTTTTCAACGTCCATCTTGCGCTGACGTGGATGAAGATAAGTGATTGCTCGTTCATTTTCGTTGTCCTGAGTGTTTTGTGTCTTGCCTGAACACGACCTAAGTGGTCGAAACGCGTCGTGTTTTGTCTTGTGATTCGTTTGTCTACGTTTTTCTTGGCGGGTCGCTATTAATTACATTTATAATTTGTTGTTCAAATGAATGTAAGATTCGAGCATAATTCCACCTCCGATCTGGTTGAACGTACTACAACAGCATTGCGTTAACAGAGCCACGAAACTGAAGTTGAAGCAATCGTCGTTTCAGTCTCGGCACTCACCTCAGCAGCTTGTGTGGAAGAAACAGAGGTGTGGGCCACTCTATATCCCGACCCAAACTTCCAAAAACAAGTCACCACAGCGTTGGTGTTGATGTCATCGACCACAAGTAAAGACTCCCGCCAAAAACGCACACATAGGAAGCCTCTCATCCGAACTACCGAACACCACCAAAGTTTTGGTTTTTTGCCACTGGGTAAGAACCCCGAGTCCAAACCGTCAGCGCTCACGACATGCCTTCCAAACACACAAACTGACTTAAAACTGAAAACGACCCCAAATCCCGCACGAAGCCTTCCGACGTGAACATCAGACGCGATATCCTGGCGAAGCACATGAAGATTTCACGGAAGTCTTGGGGGCCGGAATACCTCAATTGGTAGAGCGCGCGGACGCGTAGTCTTGGGGTTGTGGGTTCGCATCTCCGCTGGGCCATTTCGGTACAGGGGGATTTTTCTCTCGGAGTTAACATTGGTTCTGACTCCAATCCACATACAGTCCTTCGGTTGAGACTATAAACCGAGGTTCCGTGTGTGAACGCACGCACAACATCTTGCACACACGTAAAATCCCATCGCCAACTTTGGGAAGAGAAGGCCAGTTTGGCCGTTGGTATGAATGGCACCTTACAGCATACACCTTCCCCGAAGTTGGAGTATGGCTGCCTTAATGGCGGGATAAGACATGGTGATACACACAAAAGTGTCAGAACAATCAACATGATGATTGAGGACACTAACAGAAAGACGAAGAACACAACTGAGTCACTCCACAAACAGACGCGGAACGAGCTGCGCGATATCCTGGCGAAGCACATGAAGAGTCACGAAGTCTGGAAGCTTACGGTTAAAGCCTTTAGTTTGCAACCTGCTGGTTCACTTGAGACGGGAAAAAGAAAATCTCCCAACCATTAAACTGTCCTGAACTTTAACATTCCTTATAAAGATCATCCAATGAAAAAAAAAAACAAACAAAAAAAAAACATGAATACATTCACAAATATGAGAATAGATTCTGTCCTTCTCCCCTTCCACCTTAATCATTTTTTAAACGATTTGTTTTTGTTTTTTTTTTTTTTTAAAAGAAAACACAGCCCCCCCCCCTCCCTAGCCCCTCTCCCCCCCCCTCCCCATCCCCCCTTCAAAATGTTCTGGCTGAAGTTGTCTCCCCTCTTACGAATGAAGAACTCGGCCACTGAGGCAGACGATTCACTGGGTCACGTGACACCAGCTGGTCATCGTCAAGAGAAGAGAGATGACATGGTGCGGTCAACGTTTCACGATCAGTCCGTCTGGCACCAGCCTCCACGCATAGCACGGTGCCAACGGGGACCAAGACATGGCAGACTGAACGGTTTGTACCTCCCACACCCACCCACCCACAGAGAGAGAGAGAGAGAGAGAGAGAGAGAGAGAGAGAGAGAGAGAGAGAGAGAGAGAGAGAGAGAACACTTTTTTATTGCCCCAAACAAAAAAGCCCGGTTGGTAAGATTACAATTTTTTCCCCATTAATAGAATGTTAAAGACATGGAATTGAAGGAAAGAGTACTCGAACGATTTAGCAAATAATTCAAATGTGCAGTGGACACACCCACCCACACAAATACATACATACACACTCCCTTACACACAACGCACGCGTATTGTGAACATGTTATCGCACAATGCGCGCGCGCGCGCGTGTGTGTGTGTGTGTGTGTGTGTGTGTGTGTGTGTGTGTGTGTGTGTGTGTTTGTGTGTGTGTGTTTGTGTGTGTGTGTGTGTTTGTGCTTGTGCGTGCGTGTGTGTGTGTGTGTGTGTGTGTGTGTGTGTGTGTGTGTGTGTGTGTGTGTGTGTGTGCTTGTGTGTGTGTACTTGTGTGTGTTTGTGCTTGTGATTGTGCGTGTGCTTGTGTGTGTGTGTGTGTGTGTGTGTGTGTGTGTGTGTGTGTGTGTGTGTGTGTGTGTGTGTGTGTGTGTGTACAGCATCAACTTGATTTTTTTTTATTGTTGATCACTTCATGTACACAGTTACCGTGCCATCTCCAATAACAAACTGTGCGTGGCAGAATCTAAAGTGTAAACGCTTGAGCAAGCCAATTTCATCTCTACAAGTATAAACGACATGTGCGCGTTAAAAAGAATAGCACATCGTTAAAACAAATACGCAGCTCACAAGAATATCCCTCCCCCCCCCCCCCCCCCCCCCCCCCCCCCCGTCAAAATTTTGTGACCGCGTCGACTGAAAGTGTCAAAACGAAGGAAAATCGAGAGCAGCAGACGATCCGGAAGTGACGTCTTGCCATGGCATGAATCAACGAAACGACATCTGCCAAAGAGACGGTCCTCAAACTCTGACAGAATTAATTTCAGAATCAAAAGGAAGTACTGTTTACCGTCTTGAAATATGACGCTGCTAACTTTAGAATCTTTAGACGCATTGCGTGACGTCAACCGTTTAGCCAATAGCCTCATCGCTCATCGTCAGCCTCAGTCTCTGTAGTACTTCCTTGTGAATTTCCAGCACCTTTCCGACCTTAAGCCGGGCTTGGGTGCCCACTGACAAAACTGACCCCTCCTCAGTTTTGTCCCCCATGGTTAAATTATTGAGTTACATTATCTACAAAGGTAACAATGCAGGCTATTAGACCTAGGGTGTTACAACTCTTTGCCCTTTTCTCTATGCGGGTATCTGGGTGGAGGTGCGCACAAGCGCGCGCGCGCGCGCGCGCGCGTGTGTGTATGTGTGTGTGAGAGAGAGAGAGAGAGAGAAAGAGAGAGAGAGAGAGAGAGAGAGAGAGAGAGCATGCGTACGCACATGTAAGCACGCACTGTGTGTGTGTGTGTGTGTGTGTGTGTGTGTGTGTGTGTGTGTGTGTGTGTGTGTGTGTGTGTGTGTATTGCTGCTGTGTTGCTGTGTTTTTTTTTATTATTTCAATTACTATCATTATCATTAAGATGATTACTCTTATAACAGTGTATCATTGTTTAACTAGAAAATGATAATGATAATAATGGTTTGTGATGATGAGAAAGAAGGCAAAAGCAAACAAACAAACAAACAAGACAAAGAACAACAATCGATGCAATAAGAGCTCAGCGGAAAAATAAAACTCCAGACAATGTTTAAAGCCAAATTTTAATTTCTCTGGTTTCATCCTGTCAACATACGAGGTACAGGTGGGGGTGGGGGGTGGGGGAAGGCGGCCGGAGAGGACAGAGATGCGAGAGAGAGAGAGAGAGAGAGAGAGAGAGAGAGACAGACAGACAGACAGACAGACAGACAGACAGGGGGGGGGGAGGAGGTATGGGGTGGCATTACACTCTAAAAATTGAGAATTTCAGATTAAAAAATAATATAATTAAAAAAAAATCCGGTGGGCATATATCTCTGGGGGGGGGGGGGGGGGGGGGGGGGGGGCTCGGGCAACTCTAAGCAACCTAAAAGATCTTACAGCTATTCGTTTCCTAGCACCACTGCTTTTTTTTTTTTTGTTTTATGTTCAATTTATTGAAAGTCGCTTTACTGAGTCCTTACTGTTTTTTTTTTTTTTTTCTTAATGTATGGTGGAATAATATATAAAGTTCATGAATATTTTGACATTCATATTGTAAACGTGAATGAAACCGAACAGTTTTTGTTGTTGTTGTTGTTGTTGTGTTTGTTTTGTTTTGTTTTGTTTCGTTTGTTTGTTTGTTTTTTTAGTTCCCTTTTATTTCGTTAAAAAAAAAAATTTACAAGCTCTTATAAGTTAAAAAAAAAAGTCTAAATAAATGAATGTTTTTTTTTTTTTTAAATTGACAGTCTACGAACACTTCAAAGAATGACGGGGATAGGGTTCAGGGTAAACCCGTGACTACACAAACATTGAGGGTGAACCTGTGACTACACAAACATTGAGGGTGAGCATGTGACTACACACACATTGAGGGTGAGCATGTTAACACACACACACATTGAGGGTGAGCATGTAAACACACACACATTTGAGGGTGAGCATGTTAACACACACACATTGAGGGTGAGCATGTTAACACACACACACACATTGAGGGTGAGCATGTTAACACACACACACACACACACACACACACACACACACACACACACACACATTGAGGGTGAGCATGTTAACACACAAACATTGAGGGTGAGAGCATGTTAACACACACACATTGAGGATGAGCATGTTAACACACACACACACACACACACACACACACACACACACACACACACACACACACGCACATTGAGGATGAGCATGTTAACACACACACATTGAGGGTGAGCATGTTAACACAAACATTGAGGGTGAGCATGTTATCGCAAAAAACATTGAGGGTGAGCATGTTGTTACACAAACATTGAGGGTGAGTACGTTATTACACAAACATTGAGGGTGAGCATGTCATTACACAAACATTGAAGGTTAGCATGTGACTACACAACATTGAGGGTGAGCATGTTAACACACAAACATTGAGTGAGCATGTTATCGCGCAAAACATTGAGGGTGAGCATGTTGTTACACAAACATTGAGGGTGAGTACGTTACTACACAAACATTGAGCGTGAGCATGTCGTTACACAAACATTGAAGCATTGAGAGGGTTAGCATGTGACTACACAAACATTGAGGGTGAACATGTGATTACACAAACATTGAGGGTGAGCATGTTAACACACAACACACATTGAGGGTGAACATGTTATCGCAACAACATTGAGGGTGAGCATGTTTATTACACAAACATTGAGGGTGAGTACGTTATTACACAAACATTGAGGGTTAGCATGTGACTACACACAAACATTGAGGGTTAGCATGTGACTACACAAACATTGAGGGGGTGAGCATGTTAACACACAAACATTGAGGGTGAGCATGTTATCACACAAACATTGAGGGTGAGCATGTTATCGCAAAACATCGAGGGTGAGCATGTTATTACACAAACATTGATGGTGAGTACGTTATTACACAAACATTGAGGGTGAGCATGTCATTACACAAACATTGAGGGTTAGCATGTTACTACACAAACATTGAGGGTGAGCATGTTAACACACACAACATTGAGGGTGAGCATGTGTTATCACACAAAACATTGAGGGTGAGCATGTTGTTACAAACAAAAACATCGAGGGTGAGCATGTACGTATTACACAAGGGTTGAGGGTGAGTGCGTTATTACACAAACATTGAGGGTGAACATGTCATTACACAAACACAAACATGAGGTTAACATGTGACTACACAAACATTGAGGGTGAGCATGTTGTTACACAAACATTGAGGGTGAGCATGTTATCACACAAACATTAAGAGTGAGCATGTTATTACACAAACATTGAGGGTGAGTACGTTATTACACAAACATTGAGGGTGAGCATGTTACTAGGTTACAACAAACATTGGGTGGGTGAGCATGTGACTACACAAACATTGAGGGTGAGCATGTGACTTACACAAACATTGAGAGTGAGTATGTTATACACAAACATTGAGGGTGAGAGTTGTTAACAAACATTGAGGGTGAGCATGTCATTACACAAACATTGAGGGTGAGTACGTTATACACAAACATTGAGGGTGAGCATGTGACATTACACAACATTGAGGGTGAGTACGTTATTAACAAACATTGGTGGGTGAGCATGTACACAAACATTTATACACAAACATTGAGGGTGAGTATGTTATTACACAAACATTGAGGGTGAGTACGTTATTACAAACACAAACATCATTGAGGGTGAGCATGTGATTACACAAACATTGAGGGTGAGTATGTTATTACACAAACATTGAGGGTGAGCATGTCATTACACAAACATTGAGGGTGAGTATGTTATTACACAAACATTGAGGGTGAGCATGTTATTACACAAAACATTGAGGGTGAGCATGTGACTTACACAAACATTGAGGGCGAGCATGTGACTACACAAACATTGAGGGTGAGCATGTGATTACACAAACATTGAGGGTGAGCATGTACACAAACATTACACAAACATTGAGGGTGAGCACGTTATTACACAAACATTGAGGGTGGTGAGCGTGTTGTTACACAAACATTGAGGGTGAGCACGTTATTACACAAACATCGAGGGTGAGCGTGTTACACAAACATTGAGGTGATGAGCACGTTATTACACAAACATTGAGGGTGAGCGTGTTGTTACACAAACATTGAGGGTGAGCACGGTTTTAAACAAACATTGAGGGTAAGTATGCTGTTACACAAACACTGAGGGTGAGCATGTTATTAAACAAATATTGAGGGTGAGTATGTGATTACACAAACATTGAGGGTGAGCATGTTAATGAACAAACATTGAGGGTGAGCATGTTATCACATAGACAGTGAGGGTGAACATGTAATTAAAAAAATTATGCATCAGTGAATGTTAAAAGGGAAATAATAAAACCAAAAAGAAAAAAAATCATAAGCACATATATAGTCCTTTATCTTTAATTTCTGCGTTTTCTCCTGTCGCATCCCTCAAGGTGGGGCTGCCTAACTCCATTAAAAACAAAAACGAAAACAGCTAAAAGAATCCTCTCTTTTCTTTTGCATTTCACTTTAATAATGTTTTTTTCTCAATCACTTGTCTTTTAAGCTTCTTTTCTACGTTTACTTCTCAAGGACGAAAGAATAGGAGCAGAGAGGGGGTGGGTGGGGGGGGGGGGGGAGACAGGATGGATGAGAGAAAGAATGGGCGGGGTGGGGGTGGAGGTGGGGGAGGTCAGGAAAACGAAATTGAAGGTCAAGGAGGAAATGAGTTTATGACAGCTACGTTCCCAAAATAACATATGTAACGGGGTTTAAGGGTAGAAGGAAGGAGACGTACAGAGGAGTGTGTGTGTGTGTGTGTGTGTGTGTGTGTGTGTGTGTGTGTGTGTGTGTGTGTGTGTGTGTGCGTGTGTGTGTGCATGTGTGTGTGTGTGTGTGTGTGTGTGTGTGTGTGTGTGTGTGTGTGAAGTGTATGTGTGTGGGGAGGGGGGAGGGCGGGGGCAGGGGGGGGGGGGGGGGGGGGGATGCGCGTGTACGTTCGAACGTGTGTGTTTGCGTATGTACATGCATGCCCGTGCGTGCGTGCGTGCATGCATGCGTGCGTGCGTGTCTGAGAGAGAGAGAGACAGAGAGAGAGAGAGAGAGAGAGAGAGAGAGAGAGAGAGAGAGTCCGGGTTTTCTGTGTGAGAAAGGGTTGAGGTTGGAGAAACGAAACCTTGAAAGCAGGGAGGAGAGATAAGTGTGTGTGTGTGTGTGTGTGTGTGTGTGTGTGTGTGTGTGTGTGTGTATGCGTGCGTGCGTGCTTGCGTGCGCGTTCGCCTAAATGTGTGTGCGTGTGCATGTGTGTGTGTGTGTGTGTGTGCGTGCGTGCGTGCGTGCGCGCGCGCGCGCATGAATGTGTGTACGTGTACGTGTGCATGTGTGTGAGTGTGTGTGTGTGTGTGGAAAGGGGGAGGGGGGGGGCGGGGTTGGAGGTTAAGAGAGAGAGAGAGAGAGAGAGAGAGAGAGAGAGAGAGAGAGAGAGAGAGAGAGAGAGGGAGGGGGAGAGAGGGAAGGCTGAAGCGCTGTTCAATAAAACCTGTCATGTCTGGTGAAGCGGAGGAAGCCACTGGTGTGTCACCCACACGCCGACCGTCCCCGTCTCCGGCCGTCACGACTCGCTGCCCCTAACCGTGCGACCTGTCCTTAAGCTTGCGTCTTCCGAGCTTCAAACGATTTCTGGCCCCTTACCACCCCTCCCCCTCCCCCCCCCCCCCCACACTCCTCCCACCTCCGACTCGTCCTCGCCACCTACCATCCGGACGCCTTCCACTACCGCTCTCTCTCTCTCTCTCTCTCTCTCTCTCTCTCTCTCTCTCTCTCTCTCTCTCTCCACGCCAATCCTTCGTTCCTCTTCATACATCCCCCCCCCACCCCCTACCCCATCCACCGCTACCCCCACACTCCCCGCCCTCCACTTTTTCCAAGTCAACTGCCGTCGGTTGTTACATCGTCCCTCTCTGGTCTTCAGACGGTTTTTTTTTTTTTATTCTATCGTCTTTGTAATTGATTGCACAGAACTTAACATAAAGTCCCATGCATGCAACGCGGCAAGAGACAAAAAAATCTGTAGGTATATTAAAAAAAGAAAGAAAGAAAGAAAGAAAGACAAAATACAAATAAACACACGAAACAAGATGTAACGTGACACAGATTTTACTGACAAATGCAAAACAGTCGAGTAAATTTTCGACAAAACATGTCCTCTTCGGACATTGCAAAGAGCAGACAAAAAAAACAACAACGACAAAAAACAAACAATTCTCACCTGAGAGCTGGCAGCAACCGAACAATTTCATCATCTGACAACAGGCAGCAACCAAAACAATTCTCACCTGAGAGCAGGCAGCAACCGACACAATTCTCACCTGAGAGCAGGCAGCAACCAAACAATTCTCACCTGAGAGCTGGCAGCAACCGAACAATTCTCATCTGATAACAGGCAGCAACCAAAACAATTCTCACCTAACAGCAGACAGCACCCAAAACAATTCTCACCTGAGAACAGGCAGCAACCAAACAATTCTCACCTGAGAACAGGCAGCAACCAAACAATTCTCACCTGAAAGCAGACAGCAACCAGCAAACAATTCTCACCTGAAAGCAGGCAGCAACCAAACCATTCTCACTGAGAGCAGGCAGCAACCCAAACAATTCTCACCTGAGAGCATGCAGCAACCAAACAATTCTCACCTGAAAGCAGGCAGCAACCAAACAATTCTCACCTGAGAGTAGGCAGCAACAGCATGCAGGAAGAAACTGGTACGCCCCCTAGCGGAGGGAGACACTAACGTTGTTATCCCCCCCCCCCCCCCACCCACCCCCGCCCGCCCTCGCTGACTGCTAGACTGCTATAAGGAGAGTATTTTTTTTTTTAAGGTACAAATTTTGTCTGCAGTAGTTTATGAAGTTCGAAAAAGACACATTTATCATAAACACACGTGTCTGGGGTATTTTGTTTCGTTTTGTTGTTATTGTGTATAAAACCTGCGTTACTTAACATCTTGTTGCTAGGCATTGTCTATGTTTTGCCTCTTCTTTTGCAGTTACCGCGGCCGCCCGTTTCATTTCTTTCATTGAAAAAAAAAAGAAAAAAAAAAAGAATGGGGCTCTGAGGAGACATGAAGACGGAAGGGTGCGTGTATATACAGACACACAAACAGACCCAAGGTGAGATTCGAAACTAGCCTAGGAAGCAGATATACGTCCACTGAAAATTAAACAAAACAAATGGCGCCCAGTAATGCAAAATGAAAACCGAAATACATGTGCATACCCAACAAGCGGCTACGGTCGTACTTGGTCTTCGCCAACATTTTACAACAAATTATTCTGCAAAGAAAAAAAAATTACGGTTAACTTCTTTTGGGGAAAACATATTCTACAGCTCCCATATATACATTTATCCGTTCATACAGATTCGTTGCAGCAGCCTTAAACTGCAGACTGACAAAGGCAGAAGACAGAATGACGACAAGGAAAATGCAATGAGTAAGGAATGGAACAATTGTGGGAATAATGTTCGCTTCGTTTTATGATAAGTTCCAAAATATACTGTCGTTCTAGATAGGCTGATTAAGAAGAAAAAAAAAAAAAAAGCATTGACCATGTCTGTCAAAGTTCTGACTTTGTCATTTATTCCACGTCAGGGGAAAACTTCAAACTCAGTTTGATTAGATTCATAAAGCTTTGGGCTAGCGGGTGTCTAATAGTTGAATCAATGCCGGAAACTTGATTTGCTTCCCTTTACATTCGTTAAGGGGTACACTGGCAGTTCTTGATCACGCTGCTTCCACGTTTTCCAGCTTTGTGAATGCTTTGTCCAGATCAATGGCGAGCCGTCTGTCTGCGTGACCAGAGAGAGAGAGAGAGAGAGAGAGAGAGAGAGAGAGAGAGAGAGAGAGAGAGAGAGAGAGAGAGAGAAAGTGAGAGAGAGAGAGAGACAGACAGACAGAGACAGAGAGAGGCAGAGAGAGAGAGAAGGTGACAGACAGACGGACACAGTGAGCGAGAGAGCGAGGGAGGAGAGAGAGAGAGAGAGAGAGAGAGAGAGAGAGAGAGGAGAGAGAGAGAGAGAGAGAAAGAGAGAGAGAGAGGAGAGTGAGAGAGAGAGAAAAAAAAAAACAGAAACAGACAGATCAGACAGACAGAAAAAAACAGACAGACACAGTGAGACCGGAGAGAGAGAGAGACAGACAGACAGACAGACAGACGGACAGAGGAGAGAGACACAGACAGAGAGGGAGACGGAGAGAGAGAGAGAGAGAGAGAGAGAGAGAGAGAGAGAGAGTCCATACATGCATTATCAATAAACAACAACTACAACAACAAAAGACCCCACGTTGTATAAGCAGCATTCTAGCTTTCACCCCCACACACCATCTTTGAGTTACGCAACCAGTCCATCAGACACTGACATCTGCGCGCCTCGACAAAGAGAGGAGAGACACAGTGGTCAGTTAGTGTTGAAAACCACAGCACTTGGAAACGGCCAACAAGAACTATCCCTTTGCGAAAGAAAGCCCCCAAGGGTGCGTCAGTTACGATATGGCAATATCACGCATGTCAAGCTCCAGCTGGTCTTCAAACTGGGTATGCCCTGGTGTATGTATTATATAGCGTATAATCTGTATTTGTGTGGGGGATTGTTTTTTCGTGTGTGTGTGTGTGTGTGTGTGTGTGTGTGTGTGTGTGTGTGTGTGTGTGTTTGTGTGTGTGTGTGTGTGTGTGTGCGTGTGTGTGTGTGTGTGTGTGTGTGTGTGTGTGCTTTGAGTTAGAATGCTTTCTGTGATACGCGCTTTGGGCTCTCGCGAGGTAAACCGCTCTCTAAACATCCTTTTACATTACATTACATAACTGCATGGTTACTGACAGAGTGTGTAATGCGTTTACATCCATCATCTGGAGATTCTGTGCTTCCATGGCATTGAAGATCTGACAGGACCAAATTCCAGAGAAAAACGATCACGATAACGTTGATTTTTTTTTCCCCAGAAAAAGCCACAGCCTCATTTGAAGGGGGTGAGTAATAAAGAGCAGAACGAAACAAGGTATTTCTCATCACGAAACATAAACACTCTCAACATGTACATTTACTCAGGTCAAGTCACTTCCTTTTAAATGACTTGTACCGATTCCTAGTAACATTATCTTTTTCTGACGACAGAAGACAGACTAACTGGAACAAGTGCTGGGCGTCGATGGTACTTTAACGGACTAAGTTTTTGTCGTGGAGCTGCCAGAGCAGGGCATGAGAACACAAAAAAATGAAGTTCATCTTCCCTACCAGATTGACACAATGGACACAACAAATCCCCTTCTGCGTGGACATGACATCGCTGACGATGCGCAGCAATGTGCGAAAAACCAAACCTGAGCTGTGTTAGTTCAGTCCTGAGATCCAGAGTTATAGAAGGACTAGAATAAGAAAGACTTTAAAAAATCCTCCAGCCTCCTTTTTCTATCCTTTATTTATTTATTTATTTACTCATTTATCTATTTATTTATTTATTTTTGAAGTGGAGCCACTATCCTCCTATTATTTTTTCCCACTTTTCTTTTTTTTTCTCTCTCTCCCTCTCTTTTCTTTTGATGATACTCACCATGCAAAATCTGTGTGTTCAATTACTAAATGGACAACCCCTGCTGATTTTAGTATTTTGTCGATCCATACACGGCGTCTGTTTGTTTGTTTGTTTGTTTGTTCTTATGTACTTACGTTTGGTATACTGATACATTCACACTGCCATGTTTATCACTTTCAACCGGAATAAACAAAATCTGGAACAAGGAAGAATGGTTAGAATAAGAAAGACTTTCATTCAAAGAGGTTAGTTTCTGGGTCTGCGGCTTTGAAGGAACTCCTGAACATACGCTACGTTCGGTTGAACAGTGTGTGTGTGTGGGGAGGGGGGGGGGGGGGGCGGGGAAAGTAACATACGCTACGTTCAGCTGAACAGTATGTGGGGGGGGGGGGGGGGATAACATACGCTACGTTCAGTTGAACAGTATGTGGGGGAAATGACGTAGGCGACATTCGGTGGAATAGTACGTGGGGGAAATGCCAATACAATTTTTT
>JADBJO010009321.1:123510-138522 GCA_016801955.1 Conus betulinus
GACATTCCGCCAGCCTTGTCGTGGTTTTGTGGCCCCCCCCCCCCCCCCCCCCCCGACCTCCACCCCCCACTCCCCAAACCCACACATGGGAAGCGACTCCCTGCTTTGTTGACATCTTACAGGTAAGTCGGGTCGACTTGTCTTAGTCGGTTACCTCTTCGTGTTTAGTGATAACGTCCTATTCACCGAGTTCGACATGTTACTTTCTTTTTTTTTTTTTTTTAATTTTCTTCTGAAGCGAAGTGTGAGTATTTCATAACGACTTTCTCTAGAGAATGCATGTTGTTGATTCTGTTCCAGCATCTTTTTTTTTTTAACCTTGATAATATGTTACGTTATTATCTTTTGGTGATTCTTGTTGAAGTGATTGAAAAAAAGGATGATATGTTATCTTTGGGTTTTTTTTTAAAGTATGTGTTTCTTTTCCTTTGGTTTTCCTTTCTTTCTTTCTTCTTTCTTTATTTTGTTTTTTTAAAGATCCAGCTCATCTTGTATGGCCCAATCTTCCGACACAAGTAAAGACCGATAGATACGACGATGCTCCAAACATACCATGTTCCAGAGGACGGCCGTAAAAAAAATGAAACAGTCTTTTGCTGCTTGCACATGGCCACTCGTTTTATACCCGTTCTTATCTTTTAAAAGGCGAAGAAGCTCCGTGGTGTATTCCATGCCATGTGTTCCACTCACAGTGAAACATATTCTTTTAGAGCTTGTCGGGATTTGCTTGATGCGAGACACAAACACTTTACAGCTGAGTCCATGAAAACCTGTTCAGAGATGTCCCACCTGACGTGATCTTTGAGTTCTGAAGAGAGATTAACATTTTTCGTCTGATCTAATATTTTACGGAAGAAAGATTTTTAACGAAGTTGTCTGGTGCGTTTTTGGAAGATGTATTTTAAAGAGTTGTGTGAAAGTTTTTTTTTGTGTGTGGTGTGTGTGTGTGTGTGTGCGTGCGTGCGTGCGTGTGTGTGTGGTGTGTGTGTGTGTGTGTGTGTGTGTGTGTGTGTGTGTGTGTTCCCTCAGCAGCCTCATACAGGCACTGATGAATATCATTATTTGCATATCAGGGTCAGTTTGAAAAAAAAAAAAAAAAAAAAAAAAAGCGGCAACTGTCAAACAGTTCTTTCCTGAATGCCCTGTAATTCACAACCCACTGTCGCTGGAATCCATTCAACAACTACCGCCTTGATAAATGCCATCTCACTGCCAGAAAGACATCCCAGCGTGCGCGGAATTGGTCTTTCTTTCTTTTCTTTCTGTGGTAAGCAGGCTGATACTCCTGCGGGACACTGCCTGTATAGACAGGGGAGTGGAGTTACGTGTGTATGACCGTTCTTTATCCCGCCATTGAGGCAGCCATACTCCATCTTCGGGCAAGGTGCATGCTGTGTTGTAACGTGTCATCCATACCAACGGCCGAACTGGCCTTCTCTTCCGAAAAGTGGTGATGGGATTTTTTTTACATGTGTGCAAGATGTTATGCGTGCGTTCACACACGGAACCTCGGTTTATAGTCTCATTCGAAGGATTGTATGGGGGAATGGAGTCAGAACCAATGTTAACTCCGAGGGAAAAACCCCCACTGTACCGAAATTCGAACCCGCCACCCCAAGATCACGAGTCCGGCGCTCTACCAACTGAGCTATTCCGCCCCCCGCGGAATTGGTCTGAAAAAATAGAGACGGGTAGACGGCGGCCCTCACAGAGTTACCTGAAAATGAGAACAGCACACATCAGCCTCGGAACCCCTTTCATACTTATGGTCTGTTCATCTGCTTCCCCACAGGACTTGCTGTTTTTTCTGACATGCTTGCATCTTTCAAGAACTTATTTTGTGATGTGCTTTCTTGCTTTTTTCGATTTTTTTTTTCTGGCATGAATCCTCCTTTCAAAAACTTACTTTGTAATGTGCTTTCTTGCTTTCTTTTTTTACTTTTTTTTCCTGGTGCGATTCCTTCTTTCAAAAAAATTCTTTTGTGGTGTGCTTTTCTTGCTTTTATCCGGCATGTTTCCTTTGCTTAAAAACCTTTTTTGTTGTTGTTGTAGCTTCTTGCCGAAAAAAGACCTTTTTCTGGTAGCTTCTTTGCCTAAAAGACCTTTTTTTGTTGTAGCTTCCTCGCGCTAAAAGACCTTTTTTTTGGTAGTTTCTCTTGCCTAAAAGATTTTTCCTGGTACTTCTTTGCCTAAAAGACCTTTTTCTGGTAGCTTCTTTGCCTAAAAGACACTTTTTATGGTAGCTTCCCTTGCCTAAAAGACTTTTTTTAATTGGGGCGTGTTTCCCTTCTTTTGAAGGTTTTGTTCTGGGGTGTGCTTTTTTTCCTTTCAGTTTATTCCTGGTTTGCTTCCTTTCTTTCTCTGGTATTCTTCCTTTCCTTTGAAAACTGTTCCTGCTATGCTTCTTTCATCTACATTTTTCTTCTCTCTTCCTTCCATACTTTATCTAAACGCTTTTTTTTCCTGCCATACTTTATCTTCTAAAACACTTTTTTCCTGCCATACTTATCTAAACTTCTTGCCATACTTTATCTAAACACTTTTTTCCTGCCATACTTTATCTAAACACTTTTCCCTGCCATACTTCATCTAAAGATGTATTTCCTGTCATACTTCATCTACAGACTTTTTTTCCAGCCATACTTCATCTAAAGATGTACTTCCTGTCATACTTCATCTACAGACTTTTTTCCAGCCATACTTCATCTAAAGACCTTTTTCCTGTTATACTTCCTTCGTCTGACGACTTTTTTCCGCTGCTATGCCTCCTTCATCTACAGACTTTTTTTTCTGCTATGCCTCCTTCCTGTAAAGAGCTTTTCCTGCTTTGCCTCCTTCCTGTAAAGAGCTTTTCCTGCTTTGCTCCTTCCTTCCTGTAAAGAGCTTTCCTGCCATGCCTCCTTCCTGTAAGGAGCTCTTCCTGCTATGCCTCCTTCCTGTAAAAAGCTCTTCCTGCTATGCCTCCTTCCTGTAAAGAGCTTTTCCTACTACGCTTCCTCCCGTAAAGAATTCTTCCTGTTATGCCTCCTTCCTGTAAAGAGCTCTTCCTGCTACGCCTCCTTCCTGTAAGGAGCTCTTCCTGCTATGCCTCCTTCCTGTAAAGACTTTTTCCCGGGTATGCTCTTTCCGCTAAAGACTTTTCCCTGGCTATGCTCCTTCCGCTAAAGACTTTTCACTGGCTATGCTCCTTCGCTAAAGACTTCCCCCCGGCTATGCCTCCTTCCGCTAAAGACTTTTCCCGGCTATGCTCCTTCCGCTAAAGACTTTTCACCGGCTATGCTCCTTCCGCTAAAGACTTTTCACCGGCTATGCTCCTTCCGCTAAAGACTTTTCACTGGCTATGCTCCTTCCGCTAAAGACTTTTCACTGGCTATGCTCCTTCCGCTAAAGACTTTTCACTGGCTATGCTCCTTCCGCTAAAGACTTTTCACTGGCTATGCTCCTTCCGCTAAAGACTTTTCCTGGCTATGCTCCTTCCGCTAAAGACTTTTCACTGGCTATGCTCCTTCCGCTAAAGACTTTTTCACTGGCTATGCTCCTTCCGCTAAAGACTTTTTCACTGGCTATGCTCCTTCCGCTAAAGACTTTTCACTGGCTATGCTCCTTCCGCTAAAGACCTTTCACTGGCTATGCTCCTTCCGCTAAAGACTTTTCCCCTGGCTATGCCTCCTTCCGCTAAAGACTTTTCCCCTGGCTATGCTCCTTCCGCTAAAGACTTCCCCCTGGCTATGCCTCCTTCCGCTAAAGACTTTTCCCCTAGTTATGCCTCCTTCCGCTAAAGACTTTTCCCCTGGCTATGCCTCCTTCCGCTAAAGACTTTTCCCCTGGCTATGCCTCCTTCCGCTAAAGACTTTTCCCTGGCTATGCTCCTTCCGCTAAAGACTTTTTCCTGGCTATGCTCCTTCCGCTAAAGACTTTTCCCTGGCTATGCTCCTTCCGCTAAAGACTTTTCCCCGGCTATGCTCCTTCCGCTAAAGACTTTTCCCCGGCTATGCCTCCTTCAGCTAAAAGACTTTCCCCTGGCTATGCTCCTTCCGCTAAAGACTTTCCCCTGGCTATGGTCCTTCCGCTAAAGACTTCCCCCGGCTATGGTCCTTCCTGTGAAGAGTCCTTCCTGCTACGCTCCCTAGGGTCCTCTTGCAGACCTTTTTTCCTGAAGCAGACTGCCGCCGTGTTCAGTGAGTACGCTGGAAACAACACGGTAGTGTTCCAGGCACGGGTAGTATTTCTAGCGTGTGTGAATCCTCCGCGTACACCGGCCTGCTCTTCTTCGACAGCTAAGAGAACGGATTCCACGTGCGAGCAAGATTTTCACGCGTGCGTTCACGCGCGTGACCTCAGTTCCAAGCTTCGTCTGAGGGACTAGGAGTGGTCTGGAATCTGCACACAGGAGACAGTTCCTTCCATCCCGTCTGTCTCGAGTCGGGGAATCAAACCGTAGACACTGGAGCAAAGAGTCTGGCATCTTACCCAGTCGGCCAACGCCCCCCCCCCCCCCCCCCCCCCCCCTTTTTCCTCTCTTTTTAAAATATTCATCGATAAAAAAAAAGACAGGTCAAGATCAACAAAGACATTTATACAATCCAGTTTTTTTTTTTTTTTTCCAATTTATAATTTTCCTGTTTAAAGCGCACTTCATCTGCCATAGAAACAAGATTAACGGGTTTTTTTTTTTTTTTTTTTGGTAGAAGGTCATCAAGAGGAATCTTATCATTGCGGGGAGGAAAAAAAGCCTGGGTAAAGCTCGGGGTGAAAGGGGATGGGGGGGGGGGGGGGGGGGGGGCGGGGGGAAGACACCCCGTCAGGCAAGTGTTTCGGCCCTGAACTCCTTTCCCTTATGTTCAGCCAAGCAGTATCCAAGTCCGGACTCCCAGAAGATGCCCCTTCTCCCATGCACAAAGATAGTAACGCCGGCTGATTGGTAGGGAGAATTGTCACCCTTTCTACAGTCCTGGTCCGCCCATGACACGGGCGCCAAAATCTGGAGCGGAAAACCCAAACGTCCGACAGTGACTACTGCAGTCGGAGTCTCCGCATCTCTGGGAAAGATCACCAGACAAACAGCTCTGTACAGAGGAAATCAACCCGAACGCCAACTGAGGAGAATGTCTGTTATAATTTTGTAGGAGGGTGTCTGCTATAATCCTAGAAGAGGACGTCTGTTGCAAATCCTAGAGGAGGACGTCTGCTATAATCCTAGAAGAGAGAACGTATGTTGTAATCCTAGAGGAAGACGTGTGTTACAATCCTAGAGTAGGACGTCTGTTATAATCCTTGAGTAGGACGTTGTGTATAATCCTACAGTAGGGACGTCTGTCATAATCCTAGAGGAAGACGTCTGTTATAATCCTAGAGTAGGACGTCTGTTATAATTCTAGAGGAAGACGTCTGTTATAATCCTAGAGAAGGACGTCTGTTATAATCTTGAGTAGGACGTCTGTTATAATCCTACAGTAGGACGTCTGTATAATCCTAGAGGAAGAGGTCTGTTATAATCCTAGAGAAGGACGTGTGTTACAATCCTAGAGGAGAGAAGGACGTCTGTTACAATCCTAGAGGAGAGAAGGACGTCTGTTATAATCCTAGAGGAGAGGAGGACGTCTGTTATAATCCTAGAGGAGGACGTCTGTTATAAATCCTAGAGGAGGACGTCTGTTATAATCCCAGAGGGAGGACGTCTGTTATAATCCTAGAGGAGGACGTCTGTTATAATCCTAGAGAAGGACGTCTGTTATAATCCCAGAGGAGAGGAGGACGTCTGTTATAATCCTAGAGGAGGACGTCTGTTATAATCCCAGAGGAGAGGAGGAGGACGTGTGTTACAATCCTAACGCGGACGTCTGTTATAATCCTAGAGGAGGACGTCTGTTATAATCCTAGAGGAGAGGAGGAAGTCTGTTACAATCCTAACGCCAGTCTGTAGCACTGTCACGGTCACTGGGGAGAGAAGAGGACGGAGAAGGGATGGCTAGGGAGTGGGATGGGGCCGAGATAGCAAGCTAGCTAAGTGGGGTACACAGGTAGACAGATAGATCGATGGACAGATAGATAGATAGATAGATAGATAGATAGATAGATAGATAGATAGATAGATAGATAGACAGATAGTTAGAGTGACTGACTGATATATAGATAAATAGGTTGACGGACAGAGAAGAAAGAAGAGGAAGAAGGGGGGGAGGAGGAGGAGAAGAAGAAGAAAAAAGGAAGGAAGAGGAGTAGGAGGACGAAGAGGAGGAGGAGGAGGAGGGGGGAAGAAGAAGGAGGAGGAAGACGAGAAGAAGAAGAAGAATAAGAGGAAGAAGGGAGGAGGAGGAGAAGAAGAAGAAGAAGAAGAAGAAGAAGAAGAAGAAGAAGAGAAGAAGAAGGAGGAGGAGGAGGAGAGTTGATAACACAAAAGACTGGAGTTGCCAGAGCCACCTCTATCCTGTGGCGTATGATCGAGGACAGACGGCAGGAGGCAATCTCTGACAGCCGGAACGGTCCGTCACCGCGTCCCCAGGACCCATCATCACGGGACAATGAGAGACAAAGCAACTCGGACGATTCTTTCATCTCCTCACCACTAAACCATTACGGCTCTGCCTAAGTAGACAGCCGTGGCCTTTTTCTGTCCGTCTTCGTCACGTTGATTGTTGATGTTGTGCCGACCTCCGACAGGTCGTCTAGCCATTTGTCAAATATTTAAAAAAAAAAAAAAAAAAAAAGAAAGAAAGAAAAATGAAGCTTTGTGGGTGTGTCTACCTTGGCGTCGGTCTTGTTTTCGGCCGGCTGGTTGTCAGTCGGTGAATGATGTTCTCTGATCGCGGGCAGGAAAACAAACATCCCCACCTCGCCCTACCCACCCACCCTCACCCAAACACAGACGCTAATGCTGGTACAGCGACAGAATGAATCTGGGTGAGCAACATGCGGGGGGGAGACACGGACTGAGCGATGTCAGAATAATGCTAATCAGAAAGCGTCGAAGATGACACCGCAAAAAAAAAACAAACAAAAAAAAAATGTTGTTTTTCTAAGTGGGGGGTGTCAAAAATACGTGGTAAGAGAGTGAGGTGGAAGGGGCGGGGGGGGGGAGTGGAAGGGGGAGAGGAGGTCTGAATGACAAGAGGGGATGGAAGGAGGAGGGAGAGGGATGGCGGGGGGAGGGGAGGAAGGGGGGGGGGGGAGGAGGGGGGAATCGGGAATGTTAGTTCAGAAGTGAACGTGGAAGTATTGATGTCCTATGAAGGGTGTAGCGAAAGGGTAGGCTGCAAATCACAAACAAGAAACAGCGTTGAAACACACGCACACACACGCGCGCGCGTGCGTGCGCTCTCTCTCTCTCTCTCTCTCTCTCTCTCTCTCTCTCACACACACACACACACACCACACCACACCATCACCACCACCACACCACCACATCGCAACGCAACGCAACGCAACGCGCGCGCGCGCGCGCGCGCCCGCACCCACACACACACACACACACACACACACACACACACACACACACACACACACACACACACTCACCACCACCACCACCACCACACCACACCACATCACACTACACATCGCATCTCCATAATCCTTTCCTCCATCCTCTTGTCCCCTGTTCACCCCCCACCCCCCACCCCACAACCCCCACCCATCCACCACCACACACACACACACTCGCTCTTTCCTCCCACACCCCACCCCCACCTCAACAAATTTTTGGCCACTGTACATCTCTGAACAGAAACCGGATCCCAGCTTCTGTCTTCGACAAACGGATCCGCCCCTGGTGGGGTAACTGTATTTATTCATGGATTTTCCCTGTTCTTATTCTTGGTCGTTGGTGTGTTCTCTTGTAGCTGTCCGTATCACGCGACTTTTCTTTTTCCGGTCAACTTTCTTTTCAAACCATGCATGCTGTGTACTCTGCGGTCAGCTGGGCTAGAAACATGATTTGACTTGACTATGGCAGCATGTTGACTGCAAAAGGCCATAATTGCTGTTTACATGGAAAAGAGTCATCGAAACCGTTTTCACATAATGCATAAGGATTTTATTTGTAAGAACTCACGAGAAAACAGCAAACTATTTCGAGAGAGAGAAAAAAAAACCAAAACATAACAGTTATTTTCAGGGGAAAACAATTGATTTTTCCCCGGGAAAATTCATGTTTGACGAAAAATTAGACGTAATCTTACGGAAAATAGAGTTTTCCTCCAAAGTAAATACATAAAAGTCCTTAGAAAATAACCATGACAATACATGTATCCCGAGAGAAGATGACTGTTCGGGGTATGAAAATACCTGTTTTTTTTTCTCCTTCAAATAAATGTAGCTGTTTTCACATGACAATATCTGTTTTCCGATGAAAACGCCTTTTTTCCCCATTAATATACCTGTTCTCCCATGAAAACATCTTTTTCTCCCGGTGAAAATGATTTTCCCATGAAACTGCAAGGTTTTCAATTTACAAAAAAAAAAACAAAAAAACTTTTCCCATCAAAGTACTATTATTACGCGAAAAGAACTGGTTACCAATAAAACTTCTGTTAATTACTTCCTGTAGAAAAAAAAATCTGGGTTTTAGTAATGATTAACTGTTTTTTTTTTTTTACATGAAGGAATGTTGTCCGGACGACAATCAGTTTTCAGCTTCTTGGCAGGAACGTGATTCTTTTCGCATGCAAATAATCCGTGTAAGCTCTCATCTCTCGACTCATCACTCTCCAATAGTCATGATGTAAACACGTTTCCTCAACGTGTGGGTACCACTAACCTGCTTATCATTTTTCTTGTTGGATTTGCAATTCAGATGTTGCTGCAACTTGCAGGTGACGTCCACCCAAACCAGGTCCGACCGATGATATTTCAAATGGACTGTCTATCATCCACTTGAATGTACATAGCTAAGCAAAAAAATTCCTCTAATACAGTGTGAGTTAAGTTGTTTTGATGTGGGTAACATGTCTGAAACATGGCTTTCAGACAATATTTCTAATGACGACATACTAATTCCCGGTTTCCAACCCCCAGTCAGGAGAGAGACAGAGTAGGCGATCCACACGGAGGTGTTGCTGTGTACGTAAAAGATCATTGTGTGGATTGAGACAAAACTAGGACAAAACACACTGCTGATAGGAACATTCTACAGACCACCCTCTGCTAATGTAGCTTACTGGGACTTAATTGATCAGGCAGTACAGTTAGCTGGAAATACTCCTTACAAATTCATTCTTGGTGATTTCAACGCAGATTGTACAGTTTCAACCACCACCGCATCTCCAAAATTTTATGTTAACGAATAATTTATTCAGATAGTTAATAAACCAACTCGTATTACTGAAAATTCGTCTACCACAATTGATTTAATACTTACGCCATGTCCAGACCTCATTCAAGGTTCAGACGTACTGTCACCTGTCTGTAGTGATCATTGTGCTCCGTATGTTGTCTTGAAAAACCACCGCAGATTTAACACCTCCTACAAACGTACAGTGTTTAATTATGCTAAGCTAAATGCTCAGAAACTAATTGCAGAATTATCTAATACTGACTGGGACTCCATTTTAACCTTGGAATCTATTGATGATGCTGCCGAGAAGTTTTCTGATCTGCTTGTGTATGTTGCAAAACTATGTATGCCAGTCAAAGAAGTTACAATTGATGAACGCGATGCGCCATGGATTACGACTGAAATTAAAAAAAATGATCAAAAGAAAAAATAGTATCCATAAATTGGCTAAATCATTAAATTCTGACTGGGCTTGGGCTTTCTTTCGTCGTACTCGAAATGAGCTTACACATACTATTAGACTGAGGAAGGCAGAGTATGTATTAGAATTAGATAACAGAATCTCCTCTCCAAATTGCTTTGGTACCAAGGACTGGTGGAAACTAGTTAAAACATTCATTCGTAACAAAGGCATGCCTCAGGACGAAATCCCTCCTATCGAAGATAACGACTTGATCTATTACACTCCAAAAGATAAGGCTACTGCCCTTAATAAATACTTTGCCGCGCAATGTTCGGTCGACAACGATGAGAAGATATACCTAGGATAAATGAATATTGCGGTTTGATTAGTCAGTTAGTTTATTACTAAAGATGTTGTTCTAGAAATTCTGAAAGGTCTTGATAGTAGAAAAGCTGTCGGACCAGACTTGGTACACAATAGAATTTTAATTGCTGCTGCGGACGTCATTTGTGAACCATTAGCATATCTATTTAATCGCTCATTAACAGAAGGCAAATTTCCCTTAATATGGAAACTGGCTCATGTAACCCCCATATTTAAAAAAGGAGACAAACATAAATGCGACAACTACCGTCCTATTTCATTATTGAGCTGTATCGGTAAAATCTTAGAAAAATGTGTTCAGCAACATGTTTTAAACATCTTTTAGGCAATAATCTTTTATCAGATGCCCAGTCGGGGTTCATTCCAAAGACTCAACTGTTTTTCAACTTTTGTGTATATATGATGATTTTTGCAAATTTCTTGACTCAAAAACAACCGCACAGGTGATTTTTTTTTGACGTATCTAAGGCCTTTGATAAGGTATGGCACCGTGGATTACTATATAAACTTTCTGCCTTGGGTGTAGTTAGAGGACAGTTGCTTGATTGGTTTGCTGACTATTTGACAAATCGTACACAGGCAGTAGTTTTAAAGGGAAGTAAATCGCCGTACCTCCCGATATCGGCTGGCGTCCCCCAAGGTTCTATTCTTGGACCAATGTTATTTCTTATTTATATAAATGATATTGTTCACGACATTGGATCTGTGGTAAAGTATTTGCTGATGATACCAGTATATATTTAGGCCTTGAAAATACTCATCTTAGAACAGAAATCTTAAACTCAGATCTTGAAAAAATCAATACTTGGGCTCTCAAATGGAAAATAACATTTAACCAGTCTAAAACTGAATTATTGACAATTTCTAACCATGCGGAGCCACAAATTGAACCTCTGAGGTTTAATAACGTGACATTACATGATACAGAATTCCACAAACACCTAGGAGTTATCATTCAAAATAATTGTAAATGGGATCGCCACATCAAATCCATGTTGTCAAAATGTCGTGTTCTTGTTGCCTGCCTCCGTTCATTTAAATACCGTCGTCTTAGTCGGAAATCACTCGAAATAATGTACAAGTCGTTTATTTTGCCCCACTTCGATTTTTCGGATGTCGTGTGGGATAATTGTACAAACAAACAGGCTGAAGATTTAGAAAATGTGCATCTGGATGCGATTAGAACTATAGTCGGCTCGGTCCGAGGGACTAGCCACCAAAAATTATACAAGGAATCCGGTTTTACATCATTAAAAGAGAGAGACGACGACGTCATAAAATCATTCTGTACTACAAAATTGTCAACGGTATTGTTCCTGTTTACCTGTCTAACCGACTTCCCCATCTTATATCCTCTGTCAACCCTTATCACCTCAGGCGCCCCCTGGAGAGGCAGATGCCAAAGTGTAGATTAGATATATACAAATCTTCCTTCTTTCCTTCATCTACTGCTCTTTGGAATGACCTCCCTGACAATATTAAAGTATCTAATTCTCTTAGTTTTCTCAAGCGTTTCCTCAGCAGTACCGATAGTATCGTGCCTAGATGTTACTACTTATCCGATAGGACGTCAGAAATAATTTTGTGTAAGTTGAGATTAGAAATGAGTGACTTAAACAACGATCTTTTCAAACGGCATCTTAGAAACAAACCCTTCCTGTGACTGTGGCACGGCAGTTGAGGATGCAGCCCATTTCTTAATTAATTGTCCACTCCATCTACAGGCCCGTGCTCTGACAATAGGAACTTTACATGATACAGTTAAACACGACACATCTCAACATTATTGACTGGTAACCTTGACCTGGATGTGGACACAAATACTGAGATATTTACTACGGTTGGAAATTTTGTTAAACTTTCTTTCTTACAGATTTGCACTATACTAAATTTATTCGGCTTACCACATTTACCTTCCCGGTCTTCTACCTGGTATGGAATACTATTGATCGAAGTGGCATGGCGTGGTTCGGGCATGGTGGGTTATTTCATTATTGTGCTGTAGTTTGAGTGTACTTTTGTGTGTTAAACGTTTTTGTTTTTTCGCTTGTCCTTGTTGTTGTTTTGTTTTTGTTTGTGTCTGTTGATTTTCCTCCTTTCCAATTCCATTTTGATAACTTTGGTGGTTGGACCAATGGGCATCAAGTCTGTTTTTTAAAAAAAAAGCAACTGTTTTCAAGTGACAATACCCTGTTCTCTTAAGTGAAATAAGAGATTATCACCGTTTACTTGACGACAGTTACCATCTTCGTATGAAAATAGCGATAACGACTGTTTGATGCAAATGTTCTCCCATAATGGAATTGACATGACTTTCTCTCTACCAGGACAGGGGCGAGGAGTGTGGCGGTGGTACCAACAACAGGGAGGATGAACACCAGAGCGTCCATGATCAAGTTCTTCTCCGCAAGGCTGTCCCTGCTGGCTTGCCTCCCTTTGCTGGTTCTTCTGGGCTGGTCTCCCTTCCACTTCGTCGGCGTTTGCCAGGTCATCAGACCGTGGTTTCATAAGGTCCTTCTCTCCCTCCCTCCCTCTCTCTCTCTCTCTGTGACCTTGTATTTTTAGAATTTAATTTAGTCCTGGCGTCAAGAAATGAAGACATTATCTTTAACCTTGCTATGTACAATTATGAAGCACAAAAGAGGCTACGTACTGTGTATTCCTAATAACATGTATAACGCATATGTACTTGCTTCCTCTTGTCATTTTCTTTCATCTCAGTAATTGTATATCATGTATATTGCGGGTACCATGCCTTCAGTATGGGCTTCTGTGTGTGTGTGTGTGGTGTGTGTGTGTGTGTGGTGTGTGTGTGTGTGTGTGTGTGTGTTGTTCGTTCTTCTCTTTAACGTCTTTTCACAATGCTGTGATATTACAAAAAAAAAAAAAAAAAAAAAAAAAAAAAAAAACCAACAATCAACGAAACTCCCGTCTTCCTATCTCTGAACCTCCCTACCATTTCCCTTCAAAAATGAAATCTTAACAAACAATAACAACAATAACATACTCAAAACATTTGTAAACATTAAATCAGTGAGCCAACTGGGCTCCGTTTTAAGCCTTTAACAACATCTAGCATGTGTGTGTGTGTGTGTGTGTGTGTGTGTGTGTGTGTGTGTGTGTGTGTGTTGTGTGGTGAGAGTGAGACTGTGTGTTGTTCTTCTTCTTCAGTTTAACGTCTTCCCACTAAAAGTGATATCAGACGATGTGAGTGTGTGAGTGTGCGCGCACGCATGCGTGTGTGTGTGTGTGTAGGTGTGTGTGTGTGTGTGTGTGTGTGTGTGTGTGTATGTGTGTGTGTGTGTGTGTGCGTGCGTGTGCGCGCGCGTGTGTGCGTGTGTGCGTGCGTGTGTGCGCGCATGTGTGCGTGCGTGTGTCTGTCTGTGTCTGTGTGAACATGTGCATGCCTGTATGATTCAATTACAATAACAAATAAAGCAACCCCCCCCTTCCCCCGCACATCAGGAAAACATTAAAGTGAAAAAAAAAATCCAGTTACACAATATGTAAAACTATAGAGAGAGCGTCCAATGGCCACTTTGTCAGTTCTTGAGCACCGTCAATCATTGTGTGTGTGTGTGTGTGTGTGTGTGTGTGTGTGTGTGTGTGTGTGTGTGTGCGTGGTATGTGAGGTGAAAGGAGGGCCCGGGATGGGCAATAGTGGGTAAGTGAGACACGGTAAGGATACGCATTCAACAGGCTGCTGCGATTCAACACGTGGATATCTGGCGAGAAGTCTTTTTCAGATTCTGCAGACCTCCCCCCCCCCCCCCCCCCCCCCCCCCCCCTCCCCCGTCGTGCTTTAGATCGCTTCAGAGTTCAGCGCCAAGGAAAGGAAGAAGGCTCATTCAACGCCTTCTTTCCTTTGCCCTGAACTCTGAAGCGATCTGAAGGGGGATCAAAGCTAAGTGAAATTTTCGTTTATTTTATTCGTTTGTGTCTCCACCTGAAGAAGACCTATGAGGTCGAAACGCGGTGTGTTTTGTCTTGTGACTCGTTTGTCCACGTTCTCTGGGCGGTTCGCTAACATTTATTTTAGATTTGTTTAGATTTCGCCTGCAGTCGTTTCACTTTGCACCTTAACCTAAAAGAAATGGAGTTTCTTGTTCTGGTGTTTATAGTGCAAGCTTACGTTCTCTGACTTTCAGACACAGTTATCTACTCTTGAATGAGCACAGCAAATCTCACCGTTTCCTTTTGAGCAGAAACGTTGTTTTTTTTGTGCAGGGACAGTGGACGGCATTTTTTGCTGTGGTTTCACTTTTAGAACATTAGATTTACATTACCCAATACTTTCATTTGTCAGGGCTCCCCAGTTTTAGGCCCCACCCCCAGCCCACCCTCCCCCCCCCCCCCGCCCCCCCCCCCATACCTCCCCCCCCCCGCCCCCACCCCCCCGCCCCCCCTCCCCCCCCGCCCGCCCCCCCTCCAACCCCTCCCCCCCCCCCCCCCCACACCACACCCCCACAACACACTTCTAGGAAAACTATGTGTTATTTTACCAATCTTTCTACAAGGCCAGTGTATAAAAAAAAAAAAAGCAGTCGTAACTGCCGTCGCTTTGTTAGACATGCAGCAATTCCTACACTCTTGGGCAGCATATCCCCCCCCGCCACCCCCCCCTCCCCCCCCCCCCCCCCTCCCCTCCCCCCCCCCCCCAAAAAAAAAAAAAAAAAAATAAAATTCCATTAGTGAACATGTCTTTCTATCAGGATGGTGGTCCAAAATAACAGGCAACAGCGATTGGAAACCGAGAAACATGGCGATATGAGTAAGCACCTACCTGTTTTCGTCCAAGCGAACAGAACGGTTTGTCGGTTGAGAAAACTCCTGAGGTCTTGGGGTATAGAGTAACAGGAAGCACCGGGGAAGACGTAGATTGTAATAACCGAGCATGCGCACTGGCTTCACTCGGTTTCCGCGCACATGCATGGGTTTGCAAGTTTGAACTTCT
>JADBJO010009322.1:0-15000 GCA_016801955.1 Conus betulinus
CCGATCGGTTTAATGCGGGGAGTACACCCCATCAGTGATTGTGTTCCTAACACAAAGGAGCCTTAATCTTAAACCGCAGCTTCTGTGTAGATTTTGAGCTAGAAACCTTGTTCTTCGTTTTTTCTGAAACGATCTTTTGATTAATACGACCACCCTACACAAAACGCAATACTCAACACCTAAAAGAATGAAAGGCAATAATTAGAAAGAGCTAATACTAATTGCCTTTGTGGGACGCTGTCGCCCAGGGACTACTAGTAGTAAAACACTTTGTTTCCCCCCCTGAAACAATTGGGCCACCATGCAGTCTGGCAGGCTCGCCACTTTGTCCAGGACTGGGGAAATCGTGATGGTATGCTTAAGTGCACTAAGGTGATGCATATAGTCAGGCTTAACACCCCCCACACCAAGGTTATCTCTACACTCATACACGCATATGCACACTCAGGCACCCACACAAACTTACCTCTCCCTGGGAATAGGATATTACACAGTGGCTTTCTTCCAACACAATTTCTCAGTGACAGGAAAGAAAGACAGGTTCTATCTACTTTATAATTTCACATGAAAAATCCAAATGCACAAAAAAGGAATAATCAAAACCTAAGAAATCATTATTTCCTGATCCCGGGTTTTTAAACTCAAAAAGACTTCTTATCTGGCCAGGTTTAGTGCGCGCGCACCACACACACCACACACAACACACACACACACACACACGCGCGCGCGCGCGCGCGCGCGCGCGCGGCGCGCACACACACACACACACACACACACACACACCACACACACACACGCACACACAACTTCGCGCACACACTACAGTTCTCGAACAAGCACTTCAAAATTTTCCTCAGCACTGGGTGATAGTGACACCTCTGGTTGTCAGGCATCAGGTTCCAGAAATGGGTCTCGGTGGTCGTGTCTGGGAATCGACCGTCGAAGTTAGAAAAGAATCTTCATGTTTGTCTCTTTCACCAAGGTGTGGGTTTCGAACTCAGCCTTTGTTTCTCAGCTTGTCTTTTGCACCAAGACCTTGCTGTCACTTCTGTCGCCCAGAACATGTTTTTTTTCAACCCCACTCTGTCCTGCTCACTCTCCTCTCTCTTTCTCCTTGTCTTCTCTCCATCGTGGTGGTGTTCTCTTCTTCCACCTATTCTGTTTTCCATTCAGTTTATATAGGGATGGGGAAAAAGGACATCCCTTGGGGTCATGCCTGGTTTTTGTCATGTTGCTTCTCTACAAACGTTTGTTCACAATGCACTCTGGTATTCACCTCTAGCTACATTCTTCCACAAATCAGCATTTACAACAACATTTCTACAAAATAGCTAGGCAAACAACCACTTCGCAGCAAATGGACATAAAAAAATTCCCACTGACTTCAGGGGGCACTTTTGCACAGTAATCATCCTATAGAAGGCTACGACAACGATATCCATACGCATTCAAGTAGCCAAACCAACAACATCACACACTGTGCCCACAGCAATACCCGCTGAACAGCCCAAGACTTCTGTTCTTCAGGGTCTGGTTACAAAGCAACTTCAGCTGACTGGCCTTTAGCGCCCACTGTGATGCTCTGAGGTCGATGTGGACAAGTTTCCCTCCCTTTCACCATCGGGAAGGTTCGAAACCGGGAGCGGGGTGCTAACTACCTTTTGGTGCCATCTGTCACGTGTCAATCAGTTACCTGACCACTTCAACTCCTCGGACGCTGTTCGACCATATGCGCTAGGCGACGGGGCGCTACTGCTAATTGGCCGATTTACCTGTTACTCCACCACACACGCGGCATTCCTGTCCGTCTAAAGCGCTTAAGGCCCTTTGTGAGAAGTTCGCTCCCTTGACAAGCTACATTACAGAAAATGACAGACCGAAAAATGTTTTACCCCGGCGATGGTAGTAAAATTTCAGATGCCGAGAATAGAACTCTCTTTTATGATGGTACTATCGAGAACGAAATCCATTTTTTTTAATTATTTTTTTTAAAAAATTGTCCTGCGTGTATCGACTCAAGGAAAAAAAAAAATCTTACTAAATAAAAAAGAACTTCAGTCGTCCATCCTGATTAGATCTGCTGGGCAGTGTTGCGTTTGTGTTTCAGATCTGGGTATAACAATTAAATGGAAAGAAGCGACAAAACTGCTCAAGCGTACGGCAAGATTTCACGCTTTTGAGACTCATGTGATTATCACTTGGATTGGAGATGTATAAGCTGTATTGGCGTATGGTTTGACCATAAACACTCTCTTTTTTTTCGTCGATGTATTTCTTGTTTGCTTTATTGATTTCTAATTTTTCTGTGTGTTTATTGTGGGTCATCTCCTACATCTCCCTTTCTTCATTTACTCCTGTGTTCTGTATTTCTTTCTCCTTTCTCTCTGTCATCTCACTTCTGGGGCTGCTTTCTTTTTTTTCTGGTTTTTCGTATTTCTTCTTTTTTTGTTTTTCTCCTTCTTTCTCTCTATTTTTTTCTTCCTCTTTTCTTTCTGCCTTTCCGTTCCTTCGTTTCCCGAACATCCGAGGCTGTTTAAATTTTATATGTTTAATTTTTTTTCCATACTTAAAAAAAAGTTCGTTCTTCCTTTGTTCCTAACCTTTGCGGCCAGATTGTCTTCCTCCCTCTTTTCCCAAAGGTTTTTTTTTTTTTTTTGGACAGCAGATCGGGAAGATGGGGGAGGGGGGAAAAAGGGGAAAAGGAGAAGTGACGGTGACGTGGAGTGGGGGGGGGGGGGGGGGGGGGGGGGGGATGTACGGACGGTTGTTATGTTTTGGTCTTTGTCATGTTTACGTCTGCTTCTTAGAGGCTTTTTACTCTGTTTCCGCCTCCCTCAACGATGGAGCCATGGCCAAAATACACTGGCGGGAGTGTACTGTTCATTCAACATGGGCATTGATGGAACAGGCTGAGTGCCGTTCTCTGGTCTTTGTAAGCGTGCTCTGGGTCCCATGATAAAGTCGGTGGTGCCATTCATTGATAAAGTTCTGGGATCAACCGGTGGTACTTGTGCCCTGATAAAGTCAGTTGGTGCCATTCAGTGGTAATGTCTGTGTGTCATTGGTGGCATTTGGTGCCTGATAAAGTACCAGTTGGTGCCATTCAATGGTAATATCTGGTGTCACTGGTGGCATTTGGGCCCTGATCAACTGGCTGATCAATATGGGTCACGGTAGTTCCTCATAAAATCAGTCTTTTTGTTTGTCTTTCCCCCCCCCCCCCCCCCCCCCCCCCCTTTTTTTTTGTTCTGCACCCCCCTTTACATTTTTTACATTTTCATTTGGGGGGAAGTACTTTTTTTGGGGGGAAGGCCTTTTTTTGTCTTTTTTGTAAGTGAGGCCTTCTTCCTCTTATTTATCCACCCCCCCCACCCCCCCCCCCTTTTTTTTTTTTTTTCATGTTTTTGCTTTTCCGTTTATGAAACTCTCATATACATGCACATCTGTATGTTCTATCTCCGATGGACATTCATATGTGATGTTTCAGTGCTTGATACAGAGCGTCTGGGTTTATCAATGTGCTGATGTACTCTTCATTGACATGGTCGTTTATGGAACAGGCTGAATGCCATTCTCTGGTCTTTGCGAGCGTTCTCTGGGTCCCTGATAAAGTCGTTGGTGCCATTAATTGATAAAGATCTGTGACGTTGGCTGCATTTGATCCCTAATAAAGTCGTTGGTGCCCATTCATTGATAAAGCTCTGTGGCAGTTGATGGCATTTGGGCCCTAATAACGGGGCCGATCAGTCCCACTTTGTTTCTTCATGGAATTTACTGAACTGATTTTGTAGTATTTCTGTTTTGTCTCGGTGAATAGTCTCAGAAGATGTTTCCACGTCAGACAATGTTGAGTCCACCCCTCCCCCCCCCCGCCCCCCCCCCCGGCCCCTCCCCTTTCCCAAATTATATCTTTGCGCACAAACCAGAAATGGATTAAGATACTTTATTAATCTTTCTGAGCCAGTGAACAAATTCGCGCACGGAAAGTGATAAACGTAATGCGGGGGGGGGGGGGGGGGGGGGGTTGTGGGGGGTGGGGCGAAATACTGCGTTTCAAAATTTACAGTGCCGCTCAGTCTAATGTCAGGGTCAGAGATAAACGTCCTATGAAAATTTCCCTGACCAAATGTGGCTGTAATTATGGGTATAGTATTAATTAAGACAGTGATTGGTGTAAGCCTGTTTGTCTGGTAGAGTTGCGTTGTTAGTGGGTTCAGCTCGACACTTTTGCATCTTTGCTTTTCGTAATTTTGCAGAATTGTGCCACGTGACGTTTAACTTAACAGATGACGTATATCCAGACAAACAGAAAGTCGTCATTATTATGCAAGGTTTTGGATAGCTTCAAAATCCTCCGTGAAGTCCAGAAGTTCCCAGAAGGTTTCAGAAAACGTTCCTACTCTGCTCCATGCATTGCATCTGCTTACAGATGTCATGGTTCTGGAAACTTCTAGAATATTTCAGGAATTTTGATTGGTTTTGCCTCAGCATTATCTTCTAACTTTCTGTTTCATGAGCTATGAGTAAACAGGGGTTTTGATTGTTCAGAGGGCGTCACGCCAAGCAATGTTGTTATAGCCCAGTCGACCTCAAAGACCACATCAGAGCTGTGTGTAGTCTCAGACCACACACACACACACACACACACACACACACACACACGCGCGCGCGCAGAGAGAGAGAGAGAGAGATTTGGAGGAGAGAGAGAGAGAGGAGAGAGAGAGAGATTTTTTTTTTTTTAATGCAGGTGAGGGATACATCTCTGTTCCGGACCGCAGTAATGGTGACATGATGAGACTGAACAGACCTGTACGGGTTAAAAGAGGGCAAGAGAACTCTTTTATTTCCATCGCCAAGAGAGTTACCTTTTCTCAATATATGGATCAAGCAAATAGATCTAAAGATCAAATACTGGATTTGAAGGATCACGATCGAGATGTCGACTGTCTGCATTACAGGCGTACCGTTTCACAAGCCATGTTTTGCCATGCTCTCTCTCTCTCCCTCCCTCCTCCCTCTCTCTCTCTCTCTCTCTCTCTCTGAACTGTGAAGCTGACTGATGCGGCAAAATTTCGGCGTGCGTGTCCACCAGCGGCATCTGTTCCCATGAACACGGCGAGTTCACCCTCGCTGAACGCGAGTTCCAACACATACTTACCTCCCTTGCAGATTACCGGACATCGTCTGGTACAGGATTCAACCGAGAGAGATCAGGGCGGTCTCTTTGTCATTCATCTCGCTCAGTGTTCTGTGTCCGCTGGTGTGTCGTTGCGGAACAGGGGTTTGGTTCTGATCGTGACCACAGTGCAGAAGAAGAAAAGGTGAAGAAGAGCTGATTGTGTTAACGTGCGAATCTGCTTCACTGTTCTGCACAGGCGGTCCACGCACGTCTCGTTTTGTATGTAGGTTAGTGTCAGCGTTTCTCCCGGAGGCTCCAGCTGGGAATATTGTGATTGTACATTCAGCAAAGTTAGCTGGGTATGTCATGATACTATGACCCTCGCCCCCACCATCCAGGCCTCTTCCCGCCCCCCACCCCCCCCCCCCCCCTCCCCCCCCCTTCACTGTCTGCCACTTCGCAGTTGCATGTCTTACGTCTCTCTCTCTCTCTCTGTCTCTCTCTTTGTGTCTCTGTCTCTCTGTCTGTCTCTCTGTCTGACTGTCTGTCTGTCTGTCTCTCTGTATGTGTGTGTCTCACCCTTCTTTCTGTGCCTCTACATGTGTATGTGTCTCACACTCCCCCCACCCCCCCCTCTCTCTCTCTTGTCATGCTTAATTAGTTGCTAGACACGCTTAGTTCCTCACCAGGGCAAGGGTCGATGAAAAAAAAAAGCACGTGTTTTCTGTTTGCTTGTTTGTTACCCTTGGAGATAAAGAGATGATGATGATGATGATGATGATGATGATGATGATGATGATGATGATCATCATCATCATCATCATCATCATCATCATCATCATCATCATCATCATCGTCGTCGTCTTCTGCTCTGTCTGTCTGTCTGTCTGTCTGTCTGTCTGTCTCTCTGGGCACTAGTGCTTATTTGTTATCCTTGGCGATAAAAACCACCACCACCACCACCATCATCATCATCATCATCATCATCATCATCATCATCATCATCATCATCATCTTCATCATCATCATCTTCGTCGTCGTCTGTCTGTCTGTCTGTCTGTATGTCTGTCTGTCTCTGTCTCTCCTGGCACCAGTGCTTATTTGTTACCTTTGGAGATAAACATCATCATCATCATCATCATCATCATCACCATCATCATCATCTTCGTCTTCTGTCTCAGTCTCTGTCTGTCTGTCTGTCTCCGTCTCTGTCTGTCTGTCTCTCCCGCCCACCCCCCCCCCCCTCTCTCTCTCTCTCTCTCTCTCTCTCCTGGCACCAGCGGTGCCGAAGAAAGGGGCAGCAATATTCTCCATCAGAGGGCGCCGGATGATATCAGGACCTGCACGCTCCTGCCGCGCTGGTATTGACATAAATGTGTTGCGCTCTTCTCTCTCTCTCTCTCTCTCTCTGCGCCCACGGTTTCATTTCCTCGGCGCTGTGTGTTTTGGCATCACAGCGATCATGTCACTTGCGCAACAACTCCTCTCCCACCTTCCTACACCCCCATGCCCCCCCCCCCCCCCCCCCCCCCCCCCCTTCTCCTCCCACCCGCCATCACCAACTCCCTACCTGTACTCTGCTCGTGGCAGATGAAGATTTATGAATTGTGGGCCGCAGCGTGAAGATATTGGCTGGCTGATATCAGTCAGATCGTGAAGTGTAACGTGCTGTGGAGAAGAGGAGGGTAAGGATGAGACGAAAGAGAGAGAGAGAGAGAGAGAGAGAGAGAGAGAGAGAGAGAGAGAGAGAGGAACGGGTTATTATTGGAGTGTATTAGATTGGGACCTTGGGTGTTGGGGGAAGGATGTTACGTGTGAATCAGCAGGCAAAAGTAGAACGTCTGACGACAGCGAGAAGAGGCCGGAAGGTGAATAGACAAAAACATGGAATGACAAAAAAAGAAAGGGGAGAGATTACTGACCAGAAACCGACAGGGTGCCAAGCCCATTAAACGGGTTTTTAAACGGGTCGTTAAGGAGGGGAGAGAGAGAGAGAGAGAGAGAGAGAGAGAGAGAGAGAGAGGGGGGGGGGGGGGTGGTGGGCGGGGGAAGGAGGGGGGGGGAACCTGGTGAGGGGAAAGTCTTTAGAGAGGGCAGGTTAGTTCACTAACAGACAGAATCCAAATATGGAAAAGTAGATACTAGTTGTTTTTATAATTGTACTCTTAAAACGGAACATTTCTCAAAAACAAACCAACCGGGGGAAAAAAAATCCAAAATAATTCCTAGAGATATTGTGTAAAGTTCAGTACATGAATGAAACAAGAACAAGAACAACAACAGCAACAACTACAACAAATGCTAATTAAGGAAGCAACCGCTCTTATTCAAAGAAAAATGAAACAAGCGGAAACACCACCGACCCGACTTCGAAGTTCTGTGATTCAAAGATCTCGTTCATCCAATGTTTCCCCGCAACCTTTCATTCAGCTCCATTTTCTCAACATTACAACCAGCTAACCAACCAACCCGCCTACAAAACCAACCCTCTCACTCATCCACACAACCAACCAGCCAACCAACATGTCAAACCAAGCCTCTCGCCCACCCTCCCACCCGCTGTCCTTCACTTCCGTCCGCGGCTCTTCCCTGAGATGAAGCCAGGGGAATCCCAGACTCCAATGCGGACGTTCTTCCGCTGTCTGACAAGCTCACTGCTTCAAAGACTTCAGCCTGTCCACACTGAACCCCGCACAGTGAGTCTACCGGCCAGCAGAACAGCACCACTGACTGCAATGGGGCTACCTACTTCAAAAGGGTCGCAATTTACTGTTTAAGTCACTCACACACGGAGACAGTCATGATCAGTTTAAGAAATGAATAATTACCACAATGATTTTCGCGCGTAAAGACAAACATTTTTTTTTTTTACACAAAAACACAATTACAATCATTGATTCTGAATTTTCATGCCGTTTAGACATCAGATAATGAATCAAAGGGAAGCAATCACTTTGTGACCCCAGGAAGCTGTGAGGTGTGAAAATATCGATTTTAGATTTTTTTTTCCTAGCTTCTGAATTTTGCGCTTGTGCTTGGCAGGTTTTCTTTCTTTCTTTTTTTTTTTTTTTTCTTTTTTTTTTTTTTTTTGTAAAGTTCTACTGCTTGTGCAGTGATACTGATATCGATGCACGGGTCATAGCTGTTGGTTTTAGTGAGTCATAATTTTCAGTTTTCACGAGTCACAATCATCACTTTTCAGTAGTCATATTATCTGTTTTCATTGTGTTAACGTTTGACCACCTATCAAGTCGATGAACATACATACAAACAAACAAACAAACAGAAGAAAGGAGAGTAATTAAGAACCCAAACAACATTAATGATCGTTACTTTTTTGTTTTTTTTTTTTTTTGTGAGGTACGTGAAAACAATGATCGCTACCTGTCTCTTGAAGACAGTGGCTGTAATCACAAAGAAAACGGGTTGTGCGCTTTTCAAGATTGCACGCTGCTATAGTATGTACTGCCATCCGCAGTCTACACACTGCTGTAGTATGTGATGTCAGTGTGTTCTCCGCAGTCTACACACTGCTGTAGTATGTGATGTAGTGTGTTCTCCGCAGTCTACACGCTGCTGTAGTATGTGATGTCAATGTGTTCTCCGCAGTCCCTCTCCGACGAACGATCCCTATACGACTTATGCAATGCCTGTGACCACGTTTCTCTCCTAGTAGCCTGCTGACAGATGAAGATGAATGGACATCTGCGTTGTGCGCGTGGCACTGGTTACAACAGGAAGGGGACGGGGGGCGGGGAAGAGAAGAGCAAGGGAAGAGACGTACATCCTTGTCATACACCATGTCAGGTCAGGAAATTCTAGACTCTTTCAAACGCGGTAAATAGACCAGTCACTTGCAGTTGGGCAAGTGGCGCTGAGATAATTGTTTTGCCAGTCACAAAGCCCTTGTCCGTCAGTCTTCCTGTGGGTGGTGAGAGGTCGTAGTGTCTGGAAGTTGGAGCGATGTGTCAGGGGAACAAGACATTCAGACACGTAATTTTGGCGAACAGTCAAAGTAATCATTGTGATGAAATCAACAAGAACATCATCATCATCGTCGTCGTCGTCGTCGTCATCATCATCATCATCATCCACGGCGACGAGATGACGACGACTACGACGACGACAACGACAAAACAAATCAAAACCAGAAAAGATTCAAACAAGTGTTAAATCAAACAATCTAATCACCTGACCACTTTCTCATGCCCCATTTCCAACCCCTAGTTTATTCTGTAATGAAGCCAGGGTATCGTGCACACCTCTGCATGCATTCATCCGATGTCCTCCTCTGTTTATTTATGAGATGAAGTCAGAGTATCCTCCCCTTTGCACATGCATTCATCCAATGTCAGACTCCATCAGTGCCTACCAAACTCAAACACCATCATAGACCGGCTCGGCCGACCAACATAAATGAACACCTTGGCCATATCGTAGCATTCATCACTGTCCCTTTATATAGAGTGACCCCTCACGTCTTATGCAACGCCACTGGCCAAGTTTCTCTCTCTCTGCAGCCAGTTGGCAGATGAAGATGTATGGAAACGAGCTTTGCGCAGGGTGGCACCGGTTAGGTCAGGCAGGTGATGGAACAAGAGCAGAGGGAGAGGCATGCATCCTTGTCATACCCCGCGTCAGGTTAGGAAACACTAGGAGCTCTCAAACGTGGTAAACAGACCTGAGACTTCCAGCTGGTCGAGGCCTGATCAGACAGGGTAGCAATCCGACGAGTTCCAGTCCATTTGCGTCTCCAAAAACAAACATGACCAGACACTATGAAACGTTCAAAGGGTCCAGGCACTGCTCAGTTCCTCTGGAGGGAAGGCTCCAAACCCGACCCTTTGCCTTCATCTTGGACACACGTAGAGCTGGCATCGATCAGACCACTGATACAGCAACCACCGGTCATCGCTGGGCGATTTGCTTTTCAGTTCTGCGGGCTGACCCACGTTGTTCTGCTTGCGGTGGGTCTCGCGTCAGTCTCGTTTTGGCGTACGTCTGCAGGACTGCCGCTGTCCCAGGTCCGCACGTCACTCGTTGTTTCCTGTCATGGCGAATCTGGTTTAGTCTGGCAGTGCAAGCGCTCGGACAGAGCTACCAATTGCGTCTTGTCACCTAGTAACCAACGGGCAAACGGGAAAAGTACGTCTGGCGGTGCAGGTGGAGACAGCTCATTGTTTTGGCCGCCATCTTGATCTGGTTATAAAGTGGACAGGCGGTGTTCATCTCCTTTTTGTGTCCAGTGACAATTAGATCTGCTGATTTTCTTTTGCCATAGGATTCCAGCCACCACCGAGTTCAGGCCTACAGCTTTCTTTCGCTGGCAGGAAGAGTTCAAGCCCAAACCCTTTCGCTTCGTTTACAGACGTGTATAGCTGGCACCGATCCGACCACTGAGCCACCGACCCCCACTAGTCATCACATGGGATTTGCCGATCCGCTGGGTTGGTTTGTTCCTGTGTGTTTGCGAAGGGTTGAGCATGTTGGGGGTGCAGTGGGGTGTGTGATAGAAATCAGCAGAAAAAAAGGATGATGATAAGCAGAAAACGAACTTGCAATTCTCATCATCTAGCAGAGGCCGCAAGAATATGGAAAAGCGAGGTGTTCTCTCTCTCTCTCTCTCTCTCTCTCTCTCTCTCTCTCTCTATATATCTATATATCTATATATACATATACCTCTATATAGATATATATAAATATATATATATATATATATATATATATATATATATATATATATATATGTGTGTGTGTGTGTGTGTGTGTGTGTGTGTGCGTGTATAAAAGCAGCTTCCGACAAAATATTTTTTGTCGTAAATGGTAGGCCTTTTGAAAAATATGTTGGATAAATTATCTTTATATAAAGTACGTTTGATTGTGAGCTGTTTTAAGTCAGATATATGCGTAATTACTAGAATATTACTTTTTTTTTTTTCATTTTTAACGAAGAATGTAGATAACTCGAATATTACAGAACACCCCATCTGATGCTACATTATAATTATATCTTATCTCAACAGTGATTTATTTTTTTTGAAAACACAAATATTGTACTGAACAGAGAATACGGATGAAGTTACACATTTGAAACACAGAACTACAGGAATAGATATAATTAACTTTCAATTCGTCCATTTTTCTGCAGTCTCGGTGTGGGGGGCCTGTTTTTTTCCTGTCTCTCTCAAAGTGTTCACCTGGTCTTGTTGTGAAAGCCGCAAAGGAGGCCGAAGCGGCAACCCTTGGGAAACACCAGATCTCGGAAAGCACGTGAAGCATGTGCGCCACAGCTGTAAAGCCGGGTGGGCAGACTCCCTCACGTTCTGCCGCAGTGGTGACCGGTGCCACATCAGTCGCATTGTGGCGTGGGTCAACGGGACTGTAGCCGTCACCGGCACGCACGGCACTCGTTCTGCCTCTGTCAAGGCGGATCTGGTGTAGGCTGGCAGTGCCGGCGCTCTGCCGGTGCCGCGAATTACACGTTGTCGCCTCGTGCCCAGACGGCAAATGAAGACGTATGGCCGCAACGTTGTTGGTAGCCAGAGTTCAGCGTTTCGGGCGCCATCTTGATGTGGTCACGGTTTGGCAGGCTGCCCCTTCATTTCTCATTTTCCCGGTGATAGTTAACGGCGTCAACCGGCGTCTCACCTCCTTTCGTCACGTCTCGGCTCATTTCGTGAGTTCTCGGCTCATTTCGACAGGTCTCGTGTCGCTTCCGTTCATTTTTCTTTTCATACAGTTTCGACAAGTTTTGCTTCTCCATACTTAGCTTTGCCTCGACATGTTTTGTCTCATGCATGTCGTGTCTCTTTCCTTTCAGATCATCTGTAAGCTCGAAGCCATCAAAATATTCCTTTAAACAATAGGTCAGCTCACGGGGTCTTACACATAAGGAAAATGGATGACGAGGGAGAGAGATAATGTTTGCTTATAGCCCAGCTGACCGTAAAGCACACTGGGGCCATCACCTCGTTGATGTCAACTCTCAAACAAATGAATGGCTTGAACGGGAAGAAAATAGCTGTTGTGTCACTATACCACTCACAGATATAGAGGGAATGGATTTCCTTCTGTCCCTTAAGCAGGTTCTTGCAATAGACACATGCGCAACGAGTGAACGCTGTGTAAGTGAGTTGGAGGAGTGGGGGGGGGGGGGGGGGGGGGGTGGCGAAGGAAGCTTAAGTGGGAGCAGAGAACTTGGAGGGGGGGAGGGGGGGGGGGGGGGGGGGGGGGGGGGGGGGGGGGGGGGGAAGGGGGGGGGGGGGACTTCTATTACATTATTTCGTCATCGTCGTCGATGCTCTCAACCGGCTGTGTCTGATGAAGTCGGAAGTACGCCAGAGACTGTCCATCGAACCGGAGATCTTCTGAACAGTGGTCTCTCTCTTAGGTCCAGGTTGACGTCCTCTGATGATGGGATAGGCAGGCAGTCCAACAGAACATGCTGTATTGTCTTTTGGGGCTGGGTCGCGTGGATATGTGATGGTGGTCTTCGGAGTGTAGTGATGAACATAGCGTGCCACAGTCAGCAGGGGTTGAACCTCAAGAGAACCATTCTGACGTCATCATCTCTGGAGTGGACGTGGAGGCCATGCTGAGGATTGAACCACAGATGACGCGACATTTCACCAGGGAAACGTTGTCTTGTGGGTGACCATTGCGCGCCCAGCTGACCAGCGAGCCCAGAGAACCGTTTGTTAGAACCAGCTAGGTCAAGGGAGATGCGATTTTTCAGAGATCTGTCCACCCAGCACCCAGAGCTTTGGATGTGGGGCTTTAAAGTTTTGGACCGTATGTGAAGGCATGCATTAAAACAACAACAACAACAACACAACAACAAACAACCCCCCACAAAGCAAACAAACAAACAACAATAACAGGACAAAATGGGGGAGGGGGGCACATCCGGTCTCATTCTATCTAATTTCTAGAGAAGTAGATCATCGTGTGCTGATGAGATGCCTGAAAAACATCAAACACTCCAGCCCCCCCAAAACAACAACAACATCAAGCAAAGTCCAAGAAACTAAAAGAACAAGCAAACAATAAAACAAACCTTCATGAACATGTTTAGACATCGCTCTGAAGGCGGAATGTGGCTATTTCCATAGGATTTAAACACACACACACACACACGCGCGCGCGCGCGCGCACGCACGCACGCACGCAGGCACACACATACACACGCACACGCACGCACGCACCCTCTTACCCCGGTCCCCGAGCCTCCCCTTCCTCCAACCCTTATCCCACTTCCCATACACTCCAATCACGATCTTTAAGTTCTTCAAGCCGAGGAATAAAGTGCCAGAGAACTTGGTCCACCTTGAAACTTGGTCCATCCATGGGCCCTGGCACAATAACAATATTACGTCTACTTTGGTCACTGGCCGAGACATCGGTCACTGCGTTGGTCAGTGAAGACAATAGTCACTCAGTTGGACGGTTAAGACCAAGTCACTGTGTGGGTCAATGAAGACATCAGTCACTGTGAGGGTCAGTGAAGACACCAGTCACTGTGTGGGTCAGTGAAGACTCAGTCACCTTATGGGTCAGTGAAGACCCCAGTCACTGTGTGGGTCAGTGAAGACCCCAGTCACCATGTGGGTCAGTGAAGACCCCAGTCACTGTGTGGGTCAGTGAAGACCCCAGTCACTGTGTGAGTCAGTGAAGACACCAGTCACTGTGTGGGTCAGTGAAGACACCAGTTACTGTGTGGGTCAGTGAAGACCCCAGTCACTGTGTGGGTCAGTGAAGAACCCCAGTCACTGTGTGGGTCAGTGAAGACCCCAGTCACTGTGTGGGTCAATGAAGACATAAGTCACTGTGTGGGTCAGTGAAGACACCAGTCACTGTGTGGTTCAGTGAAGACACCAGTCACTGTGTGGGGTGAAGACACCAGTGACCATGTGGGTCAGTGAAGACACCAGTGACCATGTGGGTCAGTGAAGACACCAGTGACCATGTGGGTCAGTGAAGACACCAGTGACCATGTGGGTCAGTGAAGACACCAGTGACCGTGTGGTCAGCGAAGGCACCAGTGACCGTGTGGGTCAGCGAAGGCACCAGTGACCGTGTGGGTCAGCGAAGGCACCAGTGACCATGGGGGGTCAGCGAAGGCACCAGGGACCATGTGGGTCAGTGAAGGCACCAGGGACCATGTGGGTCAGCGAAGGCACCAGTGACCATGTGGGTCAGTGAAGGCACCAGTGACTGTGTGGGTCAGTGAAGACGTCAGTCACTGTGTGGGTCAGTGAAGACGTCAATCACTGTGTGGGTGGGTCAGTGAAGACGTCACCAGTCACTGTGTGGGTCAGTGAAGACGTCAGTCACTGTCGTCACTGTGTGGGTGAAGACACCACTGTGTGGGTCAGTGAAGACGTCAGTCACTGTGTGTGGGTCAGTGAAGACGTCAGTCACTGTGTGGGTCAGTGAAGACGTCAGTCACTGTGTGGGTCAGTGAAGACACCAGTCACTGTGTGTGGGTCAGTGAAGAAGACGTCAGTCACTGTGTGGGTCAGTGTGAAGACGACCAGTGACTGTGTGGGTCAGTGAAGACGTCAGTCACTGTGTGGTGGGTCAGTGAAGAGACACCAGTCACTGTGTGGGTCAGTGAAGACACCAGTCACTGTGTGGGTCAGTGAAGACACCAGTCACTGTGTGGGTCAGTGAAGACACCACACCAGTCACAGTGTGTGGGGTCAATGAGGACACCAGTCACTGTGTGGGTCAGTCAAGACACCAGTCACTGTGTGGGTCAGTGAAACACCAACACCAGTCACTGTGTGGGGGTCAGTCAAGACACCAGTCACTGTGTGGGTCAGTGAAGACACCAGTCACTGTGTGGGTCACTCAAGACACCAGTCACTGTGTGGGTCAGT
>JADBJO010009322.1:45000-50000 GCA_016801955.1 Conus betulinus
AGAGAGAGAGAGAGAGAGGAGAGAGAGAGAGAGAGAGAGAGAGAACACCCTAGCCGTGTTCAATAATGACCCAGTAGAGACTCAAACCGAAATCGCATGCTGCCCCCCCCCCCCCCCCCCCCCCTCCCCTCACCCACCCACGCCGACCCCTGCGTTTCCAGAGGAGACGGGCGACATTGACTCGAAGCAGATCCCATTCGTGGGTTCGAATCCCATCAGAGTCATGTAGGTTTTCTGCCCCGACCGGCTCCAACCCAGAGTTGAGTTTGCTGCGGGCTCAGTTTGGGAAGACTGGGACCACACAGTCGAGTTTCATCCACTTAATGGATGCGTTTCTGAGAGTGTTTGCTCAATTTCCTGACCAACACTGCAGGTGCCTGTATCTCTCGGGCCTGGTTGACGCCGGGATATATTATGAAAGGAAGCGTAGAGTACAGCCCTGTCATGTAGTCTCTCAGACCGAAATGGAAATCCGTAGCATCATCTTAATCATCCCCATTCTCATCGATCAGCATAAAAAAAAAATGTCTCAAGTTCTGTGGCCCTTCATGCCCTGCTCTCATGGTGACCTCAATTTCGATGTCCCTCTTCACGTCTGTGGCCTTGGTTTGGTTCCGTCGGGGTCACCGGTATCGGCGAGTCCATGGGGGCTGTCGTTGGACGGACGTGGTGGCGCCCTCCGGAGGGAGAGCTCACACTTACGCCGGCTCCAAGACTAAGCAATTATTGTCGTCAGTAGGGGGCTTAGTAGGTGGTGTTCTGCGTATGTTAGATCAGAACAGGCGCCACTGAACACCACCGAAGTGACTCGGCAGCAGCAGTGCAGTGTCTCCTCCGGTGGGGTTGCCTCTTGACGACTTGACATTGACTGCTCCCTGTGGATTGCCGGCGCCGGGGCTGCGGCGGCTGGGCCAACCGGGCTGTGGCTGCGGGGGGGTCGAGGTGAGCGGCGTGGGGTGTACTGCCTCTGAAGTCGCGCAGAGGTTGGGACAGCAAAACAAACACAAACAAACAAACAAACTGCTGTCGTCTGCAGCGCGAGGCCTCCAATGCGCCGCCAAAAATATACACCACCTTCAGCGTTCGGCCAGGTGTTGTTGTCCCCTGGACCGCATCGGGACCCAGGAGACCCATGGACCCAGCCTCAGGTCGGACCCACCCACCCCCATCTCCCCCCTCCACCTTCCTCCTCCGGTAATATCTGAACCATCCCAGTATGAACACAACCACTTTAAAATACATTTCTTATCATGTACAACTTTTGTAATGGGAACCACATTCTTTCTGTTGAAACCTTTACACCCCCCCCCCCCCCCCCCCCCCCCCGTCCCCCCTTTCCCCTACCTTTACGTCAGCTTCTGATTCGCACTTAAGGGACACAACCGCATGCGGTGATGATTGATGGCGAAGTTGGTTTGATGACGTAATTACGACGATGATGACGACGACTGCAAGTGACCGCCATATGACATCGAACTGAAAACACTGTGGGTACAAAGTGCAGCAACAACAACAACGGCAACAGCAGCAACAGCAACAATAACAACAACAACAACAACAACAACAACAACATAGGGGGCACAAGGCCCAAGGTCAGTAGGGTGGGGTGACTACCATCAGGAGACTACCACCCTGTCTGTACCTGTTTCAGTGTATTCATGAAGATTGTTGCAACTCCTCTCCTCTAGCTGCCCATTCTGCCCCTATACTTGTAAATCTGTGGCATATAGAACTCTCTCTCTCTCTCTCTCTCTCTCTCTCTCTCTCTCTCTCTCTCTCTCTCTCTCTCTTACGTGTCGCATAACATCTTGCACACACGTAAAATCCCATCGCCAACGTTCGGAAGAGTGGGCCAGTTTGGCTGTTGGTATGGATGACACGTTACACATAGCATGCACCCTGAGTGAGAAATGGAAAGAAGGAAGTAAGGAAAATGAGTGATCGATATTGAACGATACTAACTGGATGACACGGGAAACGACTGAATGAAGCGCCAGCTGGCTGCTCTTCAGTCGGCACTACCCAGGTAGGCAGCCCGTTGTGTAAACGAGTGTTGATTGTAAAGCGCTTAGAGCTTGACGTCTAGCCGAGAATAGGCGCTATATAAGTATTCATTATCATCATCATCATCATCATCATCTCCTCTCTCTCTCTCTCTCTCTCTCTCTCTCTGTGTGTGTGTGTGTGTGTACTTCTGTTCAATTTTATATAATCCTGGTCCCCATTTGCTTTGATTTGCCTTCCTCTGTTGTATTAAAAAAAATCTAAAACAAAAACTAAAAACAAAAACAAAACAAACACAAAAAACCAACAAGGGGGCACTAAGCGGATATTGTTGATATAACCGGGATACGAGTAAGCGGCGGGCCATTGAGGTCGGCTGAGAAATGAAGAGCTCATTTAGGCGGGACTCTCGGTGAAGACAAAGACTAATCGCTTCCCTTGCTTATCGCGACCCGGATTCCTGGAATTCTCTGCCACCGCGGTTGCGGGCGGAAGTAATACTGCCTGCTGAAAATTCCTTAAAGGTCCGGCGAGCATTGTAAGCGGCATTATCTTATCCCTCTGTGACTCCGCGGCCTGATTCATAGCATCAGCGGTGTCGGCACACAGGGCGCAATCAGACGCCGGTCTCTGCACACGTAATATAAGTGTGGGACTGTGTGTGTGTGTGTGTGTGTGTGTGTGTGTGTGTGCGCGCGCGCGTGCGCATGCGTGTCCGTGTCAATGTGCTTGTCTGTCCATCTGTTTGTCTGCCTGTCAGCATCTCCGTGTCTGTATTGGTGTGTGCGTTTCTCGATGTGTCGACCTCTCCTGAGAATAACAACACACACACACACACACACACACACACACACACACACACACACACACACACACACACACACACACACACACACAACTGTGGAAGAAGCATAGAAACAAAAAGTGAATGTATGGATGAATGAAATTAAGAAAAAAAAATGGACAAAAAAGTAAGGAAGAAGTGAAAGCAAACAACAATATCAGAAAAGAGAACTGAGTAGAAAAAGAAAAGAAGAAAAGAACTCCGAGCAGCCTGTCTTTCATTGTGATGTACAACTGAGAGCAAAGAAGACGGCAGCAGAGGCGCTGGGAGTGTGACCCCACCTGCAGTGGAAACAGAGTGGCCTCACCTCCAGTGGAAGAAAGTGTGTGGTCCCACCTGCAGTGGGAAACAGAGTGGCCCCACCCTCCAGTGGAAGAAAAAGTGTGGCCCCCTCCAATGGAAGAAAGTATGGCCCCACCTCCAATGGAAGCAGTGTGTGGCCCCACCTGCAATGGAAGCAGTGTGTGCCCCACCTCCAATGGAAGCAAGTGTGTTCCCACCTCCAATGGAAGCAGTGTGGCCCCACCTCCAATGGAAGCAGTGTGGCCCCACCTCCAATGGAAGGGAGTGTGGCCCCACCCACCTCCAATGGAAGCAGTGTGGCCCCACCTCCAATGGAAGCAGTGTGGCCCCACCTCCAATGGAAGCAGTGTGGCCCCACCTCCAATGGAAGCAGTGTGGCGCAACATCCAATGGAAGGAGTGTGGCCCCACCCACCTCCAATGGAAGCAGTGTGGCCCCACCTCCAATGGAACCAGTGTGGCCCCACCCACCTCCAATGGAAGCAGTGTGGCCCCACCTCCAATGGAAGCAAGTGTGTTCCCACCTCCAATGGAAGCAGTGTGGCCCCACCTGCAATGGAAGCAGTGTGGTGGCCCACCTCCAATGGAGGAGAGTGTGGCCCCACCCACCTCCAATGGAAGCAGTGTGGCCCCACCTCCAATGGAAGCAAGTGTGGCCCCACCTCCAATGGAAGCAGTGTGGCCCCACCTCCAATGGAAGCAGTGTGGCGCAACGTCCAATGGGAGGAGTGTGGCCCCACCCACCTCCAATGGAAGCAGTGTGGCCCCACCTCCAATGGAAGGAGTGTGGCCCCACCCACCTCCAATGGAAAGCAGTGTGGCCCCACCTCCAATGGAAGCAGTGTGGCCCACCCCCCACCTGCAATGGAAGCAGTGTGGCCCCACCTGCAATGGAAGCAGTGTGGCCCCACCTCCAATGGAAGCAGTGTGGCCACACCTCCATGGAAGCAGTGTGGCCCCACCTCCAATGGAAGCAGTGTGGCCCCACCTCCAATGGAAGCAGTGTGGCCCCACCTCCAATGGAAGCAGTGTGGCCCCCCCACCCCCAATGGAAGCATGTGGCCCACCTCCAATGGAAGCAAGTGTGGCCCCACCTCCAATGGAAGCAGTGTGGCCCCACCTCCAATGGAAGCAAGTGTGGCCCCACCTCCAATGGAAGCAGTGTGGCCCCACCTCCAATGGAAGCAGTGTGGCCCCACCTCCTATGGAAGCAAGTGTGGCCCCACCTCCTATGGAAGCAGTGTGGCCCCACCTCCAATGGAAGCAGTGTGGCCCCACCTCCAATGGAAGCAAGTGTGGGCCCCACCTCCAATGGAAGCAGTGTGGCCCCACCTCCAATGGAAGCAAGTGTGGCCCCACCTCCAATGGAAGCAGTGTGGCCCCACCTCCAATGGAAGCAGCAGTGTGGCCTCACCTCCAATGGAAGCAGTGTGGCCCCACCTCCAATGGAAGCAGTGTGGCCTCACCTCCAATGGAAGCAGTGTGGCCTCACCTCCAATGGAACCAGTGTGGCCTCACCCACCTCCAATGGAAGCAGTGTGGCCACACCTCCAATGGAAACAGTGTGGCCCCACCTCCAATGGAAGCAGTGTGGCCCCACCTCCAATGGAAGCAGTGTGGCCCCCCACCCACTCCAATGGAAGCAGTGTGGCCCCACCTCCAATGGAAGCAGTGTGGCCACACCTCCAATGGAAGCAGTGTGGCCTCACCCACCTCCAATGGAAGCAGTGTGGCCTCACCCACCTCCAACGGAAGCAGTGTGGCCTCACCCACCTCCAATGGAAGCAGTGTGGCCCCACCTCCAATGGAACCAGTGTGGCCCCACCTCCAATGGAACCAGTGTGGCCCCA
>JADBJO010009322.1:77500-85002 GCA_016801955.1 Conus betulinus
AACAAAAAAACAACACTCCCTAGATTACAGTCAACATGAAAGTAGCAGAACAACACTCCCCAGATACAGTCAGAATGAAAGTAACAAAACAACCCTCCCCAGATTACAGCCAGCATGAAAGTAACAAAACAACACTCCCCAGGTCACAGCCAGCATAAAAATAACAAAACAACACTCCCCAGATTACAGTCAGCATGAAAGTACCCCCCCCCCCCCCCCCCCCCCCGGGTCACAGTCAGCATGAAAGTAACAAAACAACACTCCCCAGGTCACAGTCAGCATAAAATAAAAGTAAACAAACAACACTCCCCAGGTCAGAGTCAGCATGACAGTAACAAAACAACACTCCCCAGGTCACAGTCAGCATGAAAGTAACAAAACAACACTCCCTGGATCACAGTCAGCATAAAAGTAACACACCCCCCCCCCCCCCCCCACCCCCAGATTACAGCCAGCATGAAAGTAAGAAAACACCCTCGGCCTCACTGGATCACAGTCAGCATGAAAGTAACAAAACAACACTCCCCAGTTTGCAGTCATCACGAAAATAGCAAAAACACTCCCCAGGTCAGTCAGCATGAAAGTAACAAAATAACACTCCCCAGATTAAGCCAACATGAAAGTAACAAAACAACACTCCCCAGGTTACAGTCAGCATGAAAAGTAACAAAAAACAACACTCCCCAGGTCACAGTCTGCATGAAAGTAACAAAAAAACAACACTCCCCAGATTACAGTCAGCATGAAAGTAACTAAACAACACTCCCCAGGTCACAGTCAGCATAGAAACAAAAAAAATCACGTTGACTGTGACCTAAGGAGTACTGCTTTTTGCGGTCGTTATGACTCGTTTTTAAACGTTTGAAAAAGAAAAGGGACATCTGTCGAAAAGTGACTTGTCTGTTGCATATTTTGTTTTTAAATAATTATGCGTGACGTTGAAGCTTCGCACGCGTGCACGCGCGCCAGTGTGTGTCTGAGAGGGAGAGAGGTGGTCTATTCATTTTAACTTGTGTTGATGCATGCGTTTTGAAAATAAATCCTTATAGTCGTGTGGTGTGGTGTGTGTGTGTGTGTGTGTGTGTGTGTGTGTGTGAGAGAGAGAGAGAGAGAGAGAGAGAGAGAGAGAGAGAGAGAGAGAGAGAGAGAGAGAGCGCACCATTCTATATGAGACACGCACCTGCCACCCAGGATTACCTCGCTTCATAGACATAATGTGTATTATCAGCTGGGCCTTCATGCTTTTATTGGCATAGACCGAACAGACAGCGCCAGTGGACCAGAGAGAGAAGGTTTCCCTTTTTTGCAGTTTGAGATGAAAGGAGGAGAAAGAAAGTGCGAGAGGGCAGGGGGGGGGGGGGGGGGGGGGGGGGAGTAGAGATAGGGCGAGGGAGTGGGAGTAGGGAGAAGAAGAGGAGGTGGAGGAGCAGGTTTCTCGGGGATGAGGTAGGTAGAGGGGCTTTTAAACGGGAAGAGGATTGGATGACGAGGGTCAGAAACGAAAATCACCGCTCATCTCGTCTTTTTCTCTTTTTCTTCTTTCCTCCTCCCCCTTCGCCATTTCCCCCCCCCCCCCCCCCCCCACCCCGTTTTTTTTTTTCTGCCCTCCCCCCTTCTCCCCCCACCTTTTTTTTTTCTCTCTCTTGCCTATTCTATTTTTCACTTTCCTTCCATCTATCTTTTTTTCATCTTTTGTATTCCCGTTTATTCGTTTTTTTTGGGTTTTTTTTTTTTTTTTTTTAATTTTCTTTCTCCTAGTCTTTCTTTCTTGCTTTGTTCTTTCCGATTTCCTTCTTCATTTCTTGTTTATTCTTTTCTTCGATTTTTACCCTTTCTTTCCTTCGTTTTTGTTCAAGGATTTAGCTTGATTTTCTTTTCTATATTTCCTGTCTTCTTTCTTCGCTATTTTCTTTTTATTCCTTCCGTCATTGCCCTTTCTTTCCATTTTTCTGTCTTTAAGAATTTTCTTTTTCCCTTTTTCTTCTTTTTCCTTTATCTTTTATTCTTTTTTCCTTTTTACTTATATCCTTAATGTTCTTTCCATTTTATTTCTTTCCATCTTTTCTTTCCTTTTTTCTTGTTTTGCCCCTTTTTTTTCCCTCTCTTTTCCTTCTTTCTGTTGTCTTTCCTTTCTTTTTTCTTTCCTCCTAGCGTGTTCCCCCTTTTTGTGTTCTCTTTCATCCTTCCTTGTCTTTCATGTTTTCTTCCCCCTTTCTTTCTGTTCTGTTTCCTTGTTTATCTTCCCATTTTTGTTTCCACCCCCCCCCCCCCCCCCCCTGTCCTTTTTTTTTTTCCGTCTTTCTTCTTACCCCCCCCCCCCCCCCCCCCCCCCCCCCCCCCCCCCTTTGTTTTCCCCCACCTTTCTCTGTTCTTTTTCTTCCTTTTCCCCCCCCCCCCTTAAATTCCTCTTTTCTTTCTTTCTTCTTTATTTATTGTTTCCCTCTCTTTTCTTCTTTATTATTGTTTCCCCCTCACCTTTTTTTTTTCCTTGTTCACCCCTTCCTTCCCTGTTTGGTCCCCTCATTTTTAGTAGACGAGACCATTATATGTTTAATAAAATTCGCTGAATTTGACATCTCTTCTCTCTGTCTGCCTGCCGGGTCAGTGTCTGTATGTCGGTCTGTCGTGTCTGTCCACTTCTCTCCTCTCCTCTATCTCAATCCCTCCCTCTCTCCTGCTCTCTCCTCTCTCTTTCTCTCTCTCGTCCCCCTCTCTCCCAATCTCCAACTTAATATCCTAACCACGTCGTGTCCATCACGGTTTAAAATGATATAGCTAAATGTCGTTACTACCTACCGAAGCCATTAAAATTAGCCTGACACGCACTGAATCACCTGAGTATCCATTAAAGGCATAAGAGAGAGCAGAGAGAGAGGAGAAAGAGAGAGAGATTAGACGAGAGAGAAGGCAGAAGAGCCAAGGAGAATGGAGTGAGCCGAGAGACACCCCCCAAGACCCCCCAGAGAGACTAGAAACAGACAGACCCCGGATAAAGACACCCCACCCCCCCCCACAAGAACCAACAGACCCCATATTTAAAAATGTCCCCACCCCCCAAGAAAAAACCCCCAATGTCAATTCCAAGAAAATATCTGTTAGTTTTCTTGTATTCTTTTTGCTCATTGCGAATCTTGTGGAAAAAAAACTTGCTTTATGATATGAAAAATAAAAACACTTGTTTTATTCGTTGTTTTTTTTGTTACCTGTTGGTTCGTATTAACAGAGACGAAATTATCGGTGAGAATTCGGATCTGACAAAGCGTCTCTCGCAGTACATCTTCTGACTTTTACAAAACAACATTTCAACATATACATAGTAATCTCAATCGCTCTAAGGCTCTAACCTTTTCGCTCTGCCAAATATTCCAACTTCTCTCATAGAGTTTTTAGGGCTAACACGTCTGTATCACAAGGTTTTAACACAGTGCCTTGTCGTTAAGTCTACGAATGCATGAAAGAGACTACGAATTAGTTTTAATATGAAGCATAAGGCGAGGAGGACGTTTTCTTCTAGCGACGGAGGAGCCGATCGTACATCGAGAGATATAAGTTACATGACTACGATACCAGGCAGACAGACAGGACAGACAAACAGACAGACAGACGGAATTAATAATAATACACCACGGATTAAAAGGAAAATTGTTGCAATGTGCATATTACAAGGAAAATTATAAAATGAATTCTTGTAGTTTTTTTCTTTGTTTTGCCTGTGGAAAAAAACACTTTATGAAAAAATAAAAAACACTGTTGTTGTTGTTGTGGTGTGTTTCGTTATAAATGAACACGGTTGAAGGATGGCAAGCGTTCGCATACACTTCGACTTTTACAGGAAACAAAGATGTAGGCAACATTACATATCATTTAAGCAACCTTTTCAAATGACCATATTCCACGTTCTTCATAGGTTTTGGCTAAATTTCTCCACAAGACACATAGAAGTCAGAATGGGGAAAGAGGACTAATTAGTGTTAATATGATGTCGCGAGGGACGTTTATAAGGCCGATCGTACATGTGCGATAGACTCAGACTAGCGATAGAAAACGTCATCTGACTATTTCAGCAATTCGATGTGTTTGGTCGTACACGATTTGTAGCTTGAAATGTCTCGGTAGTTCTTTATATGGCAAGTGTCGTGAGAGTTACCTTCCTCCTGCCAAACGGGTTTGCTCCTAGTTGTGCCTCGGACAAGCGATCGGCTGGTTACTATGGTGCAGTGGTCATGGCGCAAGTTGTAGTATCGAAGGGGAAAAGTTGGAAGGATAGTATGCATACTTAGCGAATCAGGCATTAAGACGAAGATGGAGATTTTGTTTCTCATAATATAATCACAAAATAAAAACATTGAAAAAAAAAGCCCCCAGTGTGAGTCGAGCTCCTAACGTTTGACCATCAAAGTGGGAAATCCGACGTTCTACCCAACAACGCGAACGAGGTTCTGTTGTAGTACTGAGGTACATACTTACCAAATTATACAGAAGAGTGTGGTTCAATAAACCGGGGAAACTTAATCCTGCGGCTACGACACACCAGAACCACAACCACAACAAAAACAAAAAAAAAACAGAAAAAACGCGAACCGACACGAAGCGGTGAAGGTTATAGGGCAATATCTTGTAACATAGAAGTTGTGTAGAGAACGACTCACAAACTCGCAAACGAACTGAATAGCGGGCGTAACAAGCTGGACAGCACAATGACCAACCCTCCAGTCTCCACCCCATCCTGCTGCAGCTTGGCACGGAAAAACTGTACCAAGGAAAATCCATCGTCGCCGGGAAATTTAGATTTAAAGTTAAAGCGAACCCTCGGCTTTTTTGTTTTAGTTCAGGAAATGGCTAGAGTAAAACCAACAAATTGACGTTATGGGGGCCTAAGGTTTATGATAAAAGGAAGAAGAAAACATTTGGCTGAAGAAAACCAGCAAATCAATCAAACCACTTTCCTCTAACCGATTGACGAGCTGTCCGTGTCAAGCCCCGTGCCGAAAAGACCGTGCATACAACTGGCTGTTACACTGGCTAATGGAATAGAGGGAAAAGAAAGAAAAAGTAGGAACGAGGATTTCCTGTTCAAGAAAATAGGCAGGAAACATCTAGAAAAGTAATCCCGACATTCTAGCCGATAGGACGAAGGTTTTCAGAACTATATCGTTGCTAGAACTAGTAGATCGTCGATTCAAGAATATGCATATCGGGGGAGACGGACGGCCTTCACTGACTGCCAGAAGCAGCGGTTGACTGATCATGTGTGCCGACGTTTGCAAAAAAATTATTGCGTTTCCCCTCAAAGGCTTTCCCTCACTGAATTCCACCATAGACGTTTGCATGACGACTCCCACAATTTCCATGACTTTGACTTTTTTCCCCTTTTTCCTTTCCTTTGGTGGCCTGTTTTTCCGTTGAACTAGTTCCTTTTCCCGCACCTTGAAAATGCTTTTTTTGAATAGTTCCCATGACTTTTTCCCCCATGAGCCTCTGCCGGGACCCTGTATATTCAACAGTAATGTTTAAAAGAGCAGTTAAAAAACTTACGTAGATCCCGAATTGATACCTAAACCCCTGTTTTCCTGAAAAATCTATGAATGTTGACTTTAGCACTTACCACACCACACCAAGCCACACACACACACCCACCCAGAACACACAACACACACCACACACTACACAACGCACGCACGCGGCGTCCCACACACAACACATAAGCGGACGCGCGCGCGCGCGCAGCTCGCGCTACAAACAGACGACAACACACACACACTGACTCGCATCTAACTAGACTCACCTCACATACACCATAGAACTCTCTCTCTCCATCTCTCTTGTACACAAACAAACAAAAAGACTCAACTCCTCTCAACACGACAACACAACACATGAGAAAAAACCCCCATTACAAAGAACACACAAGAAAACAACACACAACCACACACATCTCCGAGTCATCTGGTGCTCGAGGATCTCAAGCGAAGATCCTCTAACTCAAGCACTCAAATCCTCTCACGAAAACAGGCACAACACAACACACAACACAACAACAAAGCACACACAAAACACCTAAAAAACCTAAGGTATGGAGAAATATAATCTCGCTCTAAAACGTCCTGAGGAATGGAAATGCTCTGATTATAGTCGGTCAAATCGAAAACACCAGATAGGGAAGGTAATTTTCCAAATGCGGTCAAATCCCATTAGTACTTAATTCCCGTTCGTCGAGACGGAGGGTCGAATAAAAATTGCGCGATCTTATCGTGGACAAGACTGAATCTGTATAGACTGCTGCAAAACGCTCAGGCGTTTATGCTGACTGAATGTGTCTGGGACGAAAGATATATGGTCCAAATAACATGACACGACGAACGGACATAATGTGTTAATCAATGCTCCCCCTCAAAGCAGGAAGCAAAAGAAAATTACCAAATTACTACTTTTCCTGATGGGATATATGGTCGTTATGGGTTAAATGATGGTTTGACAGGGGGGGGGAGGGCACAACCTCCAAATATCAAACACCACACCCTCATCCCGCACACCCCCCCCACCCAACAAATCCTCCACATACTTGTTCACAACACGATGCACACAGCACACACACAACACAACGGGAGAAACAAGAAAATGTAGTTGTAAACTTTCACTCAACTCCCGTCCAAGCGCTGCAGTCCTGACGCCAGATCACTAGATCGAGCGCGTGGCGTGCGAGTTGGTTTCGGCCTTCTTTTTTTTTCCGGTTCATACGAAAATGACGGACCTATTTCGTCCTCTTGTTCCCAAAAACACAAAACAAAAGAAAAACACCTCACTACAAAACCACTGTTCACAACACACCGATTGGTGGGTCCGACGCCGCCTCTCTTCTTTTTTCCTCCTTTTTTTTTGCAACAACAAGTCTTCGTGACGCTATGACAGGTTATGGACGTGACAGCGATGGGCGGTAAATCCTCGCTTTCATTCACTGGCCAGAACATATGGCTGGTGTCGCAAAGAAATTTACATACAACACGAGCTTTTCTTGTAGATTTTTCCCGGGTGAGATTTGGTTTTGCGTCTGCCATCATACTGAAACCACGACCCGCGCCCGCAATTCCGACCCCGCCCGTCCGCGAACCCCCCCCCCCCCCCCCTCCACTCGTGCCCCCCCCCCCCGCCCCCTCCAGGCCCCTGACAGCTCGACCCCGACAATAATTTCCGGTTCCGCCCCCCCCCCCCTCATTTCCGACCCCCCCCCACCTGCCCCCCCCCCCCCCCCCCACCCCGCCCCCCCCCCCCCCCGCCCGCCCCCCCGCCCCCCTGCCCCCGCCCCCCCCCTCACCACCATCTTTACCCCCATCCATTCTCCTTCGCCCCTAATCTCCCACACTCCTCCTAAGTCAATAAAATTTTCTGATAATAAACGTTCTTTCTCGTTTGTTTCCTCCGCGAGTAATATCATCTTTCCTAAGAAGTATAATTGTACCATATTCATTCAAATCTGAACGTTAACGCTGATAAACTGCGCTTCT
>JADBJO010009323.1:0-15000 GCA_016801955.1 Conus betulinus
CGCTACACAAATATTTTCATCCCACATATGCCCGCTGCCCACATACATGCCCTCACGCACGTGCACGCCCTCGAGCGCACACACTCGTGCACACACCACCACACCACACCACACCACACACACACCACACACACACCACACAAGCTTTATTTTCGTTCACCCGATAGTAATACGCGTAAAACACAATTATTCTTTGGAAAAGCACCAAACGAAAATGTTTCTTAACCAACTTATTTTTGATGAATGGGATGAATCAGAATTGTCCTGCATATATATCGTCTTAAACTGAAGATACGTGTTATATATTGCACGGGCAAGAGCATTTGCTACATCAACGGGGGGAAGGAGCTGCTTTATCAACGGACAAAGGAGAACCAGGCCATGTTAACGAACTCGTTGGATTCGGCCCACCCCAAATGGGGGAGTAATTGTTGATGATTCTGTTTAGCTCGTTCTTCTCTCTCGTTCTTTACACTTCTTCCATTGTGCGCTGTCCCTTTCTCTGATAGTTATCTGTACTGTCGTAGAGTTTAGTGTTTCCCTTCTGTACAGTTGTGTCGTATTCTATCCCAGGATACATGTCCTTCTTTCCCAGAGTTTAGTATCGCCTTTTCCTCACAAAAGTTCTGTCTTTTACAGGGGGTATATTTTCGACTCGCAACAAGTTTGGAATCTCCTTTCTGCGGTACTAGAATCTTCTTCGATCTCAGATGCTAATCTTCTTATTCAGGATTTAGGTTTTTCTTGATTCACAGATGTTTTTTATGTCCTTTTCTTCAGGAACTAGTGTTCCATATTTCCCAGCTGCTGATGCTCGTCCTTTTTTTTATTTGGGGTGTTCCTTTCCTAACCTTCTAGTCGTCTGTGATTCTTTCCATGCATCGTCTTTTTCCAGGATTTTTGGGCCTTCTTTTTTCAGAGTATTATGTCTTCTCCTTTCCTAGGATTTAGTGTCCCCCCCTTCTTTCCCAAGGTTCGTCTGTCCTAAAGATCACAGTCTTTTTTCCTGGGCTTATTTTAGTGCGTTTTTTTTTCTTTTACCAGCAGTTAGTGTTCTGTCCTTTCCCAGGGTCCATGCTTTCTTTCCCTGGCACCCCCCACCACACCCACACCACAACACATCCTCACTACACCACAACACATCACTACCACACTTCCCTACACCACAGAACACCATACACACCCACTACAACACACACCCACCATTAGCACACAATAGCACATACCACACCACAACACAAATGCACAACGCAATGCATCACACACCACACCCACACACACACACACACTACACCACTCCACAGCACACAGCCCCACCACCCCAACACACCACACCCTCATAAAACACTCCACCCCACCCCCACACCACCAAAAACATCACATTACACCAGAACACAGCACACGACACACCACACATACCAGGGTCGGAATATAGCTCAGCGCTAGAGCGCCGGACTCGTAATCTTGGTGATCCTGGGGTGGTTGAAATCTCAGCCGGGACGTTTCGTTACAGGGGGGGGTTTTTCGCTCGGAGTTAGCATTGGTTCTGACTCCATCTCCGTTACAGTCCTTTGAATGAGACTAAACCGAGTTTCACAAGAATGGGGACTCTGCTATTTTACACTAAGGCCGGTTTGGCCGTGTGTGTTGAGGTCTGAACTGAAATATGCGTGTCCAACGTTCGACTAGGGTGTTTAAATATTGTCACAGCACTTGGCATTGGTGCTTGTACCGAGGTCTGTGGGAAGTCTTGAAGAGGCTCTCTGCCAGTGGTTCCTTTCTTTTGATGCGTGAAGAGTGTGGTTTTTATTTTGTCATTGCCACGTTTTTGCGCAGATCTGAACATTCTGTTGCCTCACAGGCTGTCATGGATCGGTGGGGATCTTCTGTAAGCAGGAAACCACAGTGAACGGTGCCTTCTGTGACTACATCTGTCTGTGGAATACAGCAGGAGGTGTTTCAGAAAACTTCGATTCCCAGGTGGCTTGTCACCTTGGACGGTGATTGATTCAGGACTGGGAGTCTAATGCAGAATGGTGGCTTTGGCTAGGCTGTAATAGCTTTGTGGGTGGGGGGAGGTAGGGGTTAGGGGGAGGGCCGTTCCAAGAAACTTTGGCGCCGCGTATTCGGAGACATATACAGAGAAATATCTCTGGCGGAGTCTTTAGATCACACGGTCTGAATGGGTCGGAATGGCCTTACTATGAGATCCATTTTGCGGTGGTAATCAGCTTGACCGGCTCCTGAGCGTTGAAGCTATCAGGGTGGCGGGGACCCTGGAGGTGTCAGAGCTGTAGTACATATAGAGCAGAGTCCCAATGGCCTGTGTCACACATGGCTGCTCTGGTGTCTATGACAGTTGTCCGCGGATCAAAGGTACAGAATAGTGGTACCTGACGAGATGCTTCAGGAAAGGCATGCATTTCTTGAAGTGTCTCTTGGGATCCCCTGGTACTGAGTACCCCTTTGTTTTGCAGAGAACCTGTCATGGCGGTCATATCAGCATGGAGTTCACACCTGAGGTCCCATGGAACTGGCTTGAGTATAGGCTTTAACATCGGTCGTGTTTGCTGTCGCGGATATCTAATTTCGTCCTTGATTCGTGGGCTGATTCGCGATTCGTGTTACAAACCAGGTCTTTCTTCCGCACGGATCTTTCAACAACGCCACTGCATGCCTTTAGTTTTGTTAGTGACTGGATGTTGTGTTGGATTAGTTTGAATACGTGGGGAGCAGAGGAAGGAGCAGGGAGTACTAAAGAAGCCTGGCTAGAGAAATACATACATATAGATGTATATGTACATATTTGTCTCTGGTGTAACCATTGCCATTCATTCTGTGCATGATTCCCTGTTCTGGTGATTCATCAGTCAGGGTGATGATTCCCGGGAACCAGAGTTGCTGGCTGCCTTCTGTTGTGTTCCATAGATGGATGCAGTTGAAGGAGTTGCTGTGCATCCTGGCACCAGTGTGCATGGGATGTTTATCTTTTTATGACATGCTTGGAGGCAAAAGGGTTGGAGGTATCTGGGATCGGTCGTTGGCCAGCTGGGGGTCAGATTGTTCATGTGTTTGGGAAAGGTGGTCCTTTGAACAAGAAGTGTTTTACTGCTCATGTTCTCGCCCTAGATTTCTAGGCCAGCCCAGGTGAAACTGGCTCAGGCTAGGTGGCCAAGGCAAGGCTGACCCTTCCAAACCCTATCCTGCCTACCCCATAGCCAGCGTCCAGGCCTAAGCCAGCTTAGGCCCAGGCCAGCCCAGGCCAGATTGACCCTCCCAACCCTCACTGGCCTCCTCTGACCCTACCCTATCCCAGGCCAAACTGGCCCAGGCCACCACCACTCTACCACGACTCCACCCCACCACCACACCACCACCACCCCACTACCACCACAACACCAACACTACAACCACCACCATACTACTACCACAACCTCACCACAACCCCACCAACACCCCGCCACCACCTCAGCACCACCACATCAAACCACCATCATACCACCACAACACTACCACAATCACTAACACAACTACCACACAACACCATAAACATGACCATCAAACCACCACAACACCCCCAGCACAACCACCACAGCACCATCATCACGACCACCACACACCACCACTACTACCACCATTCCACTACCATTACCACCACACCCTCCACCACCACACCACTAACACCCACAATCACACATCCACCATCACACTAACACCCCCCTTCCTCTCCCAGGAATCATCGCCTTCTCTCCCTTGTTGGGTGTTTCCTTCATCGCCAGGGTTCCATGTAGTATAGTTTTCTATTCTTTCTGGGGTTTAATGTCCTCTTTGTGTCGTCACGTTTTCCAGGGTTTGGTGTACTTTTCTTTCCCAGGACTTGCTGACTTTTTTCTAGGTTTTAGTGTTTTCTTTAGCAGGGTGTAATTCCTGTGTCCTTCCTAGTTGCAGTCTTCTTTCGTATGATTGCCATGGATGTTCTTGTTTCCTATGGCAGTCTTCTGTTGAACAAGGATACAAAGCAGTAGGCACCCGAGTGGATGGTTCAGGACAGTATCAGACAACCCTTCCAGTGATGTCGCAGGCCTCATGTTTCAGAGATCTGGAACACGGACGCATGTTTTCAGATCTCTTTGGGCTTTTGCTGCAGAGCTGCTGAGGAAGTCTTCGATCCTGTTCCAGAACCATTTCCTTTGTACCCACCTGGTTCCTCCTTGTCTGAGTAGTCCGCATTCCACAGAAAGACTAACATTGCATTGAGGAGTCTGCATGCGGATCTTTTATTAGGACACATCAGCTTTCGTCCACATGAAGAAATACAGGAGGGTAGCTCTTGCTCCCCCCGTGATGAAATAAATACACATGTATTTATTTCTTCAGGGGGAGCAAGATAACGTTACTTGTTTAGTACTTACTGTTCACTGCTGTCTGGCTCATTTAAGATCCCCTTTCTTCTACAGAATTTACGGTCCTGTTTCTATCCTTAGTTAAGTGTCGTCTTCTATGGCTTAGTGATCTCCTTTCATTGGGTTAGCTTTCCTTCTCCTTCAACTTTTTTTCATACAGTATCTAATATTCTTTTATAGAATCGAATATCCTTTCAGAACGTTTTTTCACACGGGGTAGAATTGAGTCCTTTCATACAGGTTAGGGTCCTCTTCTTTCACAGGGGCTAGTGTTCTTTTCTTTCATAGGGGCTTGTGTCTCTCTCCTTTCATAGGGGTTAGAGTCCTCTTTTCACAGGGGCTAGTGTGTTCTTTCCTTTCATTAAGGCTAGTGTTCTCTCCTTTCATAGGAGTTAACATCCTCTTCTTTCACAGGGGTTACTGTTGTCTCCTCTTATAGGAGTTAGCGTCCTCGTTTTTCACTAGGATTAGCGTTCTCTCCTCTTTTATAGGGTTTTTTCATCCCCTTCTTTCATAGGGGCTGGTGTTCTCTCCTTTCATAGGGGCTAGTATTCTCTCCTTTTACATGGGCTAGTGTTCTCTCCTTTCACATGGGGCTAGTGGTCTCTCCTCTCACAGGAGTTAGCATCCTCTTCTTTCATAGGGCTAATGTTCTCTCCCTTTTTTAGGGGTTAGCGTCTTCTTTTACAGGAGCTAGAGTTCTCTCCTTTCATAGGCGTTAGACTCCTCTTCTTTCACAGGGGCTAGTGTTCTCTTGTTCTCTCCTTTTATAGGTGTTAGCGTCTTCTTCTGTCACAGGAGCTAGTGTTCTCTCCTCTTATTGGGGCTAGAGTTCATTCCGTTCACGGGGGTTGGAGACTTCTTTCAGAGGAGCTAGTGTTGACTCCTTTCATAAGGGTTAGCGTCCTTTTCTTTCACAGGGGCTAGTGTTATCTCCTTTTATACGAGCTAGCGTCCTCTTTTTTTCATATGTTTTTCGTGTTTTTTTTTTCTTCATAGATTTCAGTGTACTGTCTATTCTAGGTGTGCAGTGTCCCATTCTGTAAGTTTATGCTCTTCTTTTTCGTATGGTTTTTATGTCCGATCTTTGTTAACTTTATATTTTTACAAATATTGCTATTACAGACACGCGTGCGCACGCACACACACACACACATACGCACGCACGCACAAACAGTTGGTGTGGGATATGAGGGAAGGGAAGAAGTGGAGGTGCAAGTGTGTATTTAATTCAATAAAAAGTATACTATACAGCAAACATAGCAGAATGAAAGTGTCAGTGCACCACACATTAGTACATGAATAAACCCAGACGCTTTGTATCAAACGCCAAAACATTAAAGATCAGCAAAGGAATGTCCATCAGTTAAAACACACACACACACACACACACACACACACACTGCATGGTGGTGAGTATGAGTCAATATCAGAAGGAAAGAAAATGATGACAGCAGGAAAAAAAAATAGGAGGATAAAGACTCTCTCTCTCTCTCTCTCTCTCTCTCTCTCTCTCTCTCTCTCTCTGATACTGATTGTCTCGCTGCGCGGATTTCCTCATGTCTCCCTTAAAGTCCTCCTTTTTTCCACTTCTTCGAGGGGAATAGGCCGGTTTGCGAGACGAGCTGTACGCTCTCTCTCTCTCTCATCTCTCTCTCCTCTCTCTCCTCTCTCTCTCTCTCTCTCTCTCTCTCTCTCTCTCTCTCTCTCTTGTTCCTCCTCTTCGCGCACTTCTGGTAACATGCATGCATACTTTAATATTTCGTTTCAAGGATGGTTCCCGAAGATGTCTGGGCGGCCTTTTCTTTTTCATGTTTTTATCTTTTCCATTGTTTTAACCTTTGTATCTTTTGTTACATACGGTGTGAAAGTGTCACAACACCAAACGCTAGTACAAAAATAAACCCTGACGCGCTGTAACAAACGCCAAAACATTAAACTCGGCAAGATAATGTCCATTGATAGGAATACAACATACAGACTTGCATGGTGCGTGAGAGTTGAAGGGAAGAGAAGAGGAAAAAAAATAAAAAAAAAAAGGACCGCCTTTTACAAAAAAAAAAAGGCCAAAAAAAAAAAGAAAACGACAAAAACAAAACGAACAAAAAAAAAAAAAGACAAAAAAATAGTAAAGGCAGGAGTGGTGGACAGAAAAAAAGAAAAAAAAACCTTTAATGTCCTTTCCTCCTCTGTATTGTTCTTAACTGTAGGTTTAGTATGACCTTTTCACAGAGTTCTACGTGCTTCTCTGCCAGTGGTCACCGTACTTCCATAGCTTGTGTATCTTCTTTCGTATGATTCAGTGCCTTTGTGAATATAGGATTGGAACTATTCTTTCATAGTGTAACATGTTCTTCTTTCTTACAGAATTATGTCGTCGTACGTCGACTTCTCCATTCTTAGGGTTAATGCATCCTTTTCTGGAATATAGTTCTTCATAGGTGTTAATGTCTTCTTTATTGTCTGTTCTTCGTAGTATTCCAGCACAGTTTTCTTTTTTTGTGACAGAACCAAACAAGAAGCAGTGCTAGTCTGCCAGATGATCACCACCAGGATCGCAAACCAGAGAGAAGGTGTCCCACGTCTTGTTAAATTAGTAAATTCAATATCGTAGTAGTGGTAGCAGGACTTTTACATTCTCATTTTGTTATTCAATTAAATATGTACTTGGTACATCAGTCATACTGTTTTGACAATAAAGATTGTTAAAAGGGTGTGTAATGGGTATTTATATCATAACCATCATGGCATTGATCGCTGTCTGTTCTTTTTGTTTGTTTGTTTTTTTCAGGTTTTTGTTCTCAGTAGTGCGCATCCCTACAGTGAAGCTGTCATTTTTTAAAAAGAGTTTTTAGAAATAATGTTTAGAATTTACCACACATCCCAGCTTTCACTAGATGTTCTTTTGTTTGTGGGGTAGACGAAATTACTTCGAAGAAAATATCGTTTTAACTGTCCATGCTTTAAAGCAAGGTATTCGAATTTCCGCAGAATAATACAAAACAAAATTATATGAAATTTTACGGATGTTCTAAATATCGTTCACATTTCGATGTTAAACTCTGATGGCCCTTTTCTCATTACGTTTGGTTTCCTCCTCACATCTTGTCACTGTCATGTGCAAAAGTTTTAAAGAGTTGGTCAGGTCAAGGGAACTGTCAGTGGACGGACATAATAGTAGCGATCTCCCCTTAGAGTGATTTCAGAAATGGACCTATTCTTTGTTGTTGTTTTTTTGTTGTTGTTGTTTTTGTTTTTGTTGTTGTTTTTTTTTTTTTTGTTTTTGCTTGTTTTTTGTTATGTTTTTGCTTTAATTACTGGTGAAACAACGATATATGGAACACTGATTCCACGCTTCTCACTATCAAGCATCACAAAACCACCACGCATGTCCATGTGCAAGCACACACATACAAACACTGTGATGCACATTCAGGCTCGCACATACACATACACACGCGCGCAGGCGCGCGGATGCATGACACACACTTGTAAAACCATACCCATTCGTGCGAACGTACACACTTTTTTGCAAAGCTCAATTTTGAATGAGTGAATATGATCTGGGTTCTAGGGTCTAGTCTCTGGTTTATAGTCTTTCGTTTGAAGTCAGTGTGCCTGTTTCGTCGTGTTTACTATCCTGCCATCGTGCTTCGTGTCCTTTTCTACAGGGTTTAGTATTTCCTTTCATAGGGTTCTGTGTGCCTCTTTCATATGGTTCAGAGTACTTAATGAGGTCTGGTATCATTTTCCATGTGATCCAGCACCTTTTCATATGATTTAAACTGTTCTTTCACTGTGTGTCACACAGTGTAGACTTGTCTTTCAATGGCTTCTTTTTCTCAGGATTTAGTGCATCCTTGTCTGTGGTACGGTTTTGTTCCTCATAGATATCGCTGTCTTCTTTCTTGATATTTAGTCGGTGTTTTCATTGTAACGATTTTGATCTCTTAACGTCTTTCTTTGGCAGGACCACAGATGACGAACAGTGTACAAGAAGCGGCACCAGTCTTCGAGAGGACCACAGCATTCCTTCATCGAGGACTACGGGCCAGAGACAAAGGTGCCCCACACCACTCCGGGTACTAAAACTCGGATAGTTACAGTTTTTTCATTTTGTCCCAAAATAATTCAAACATGTTCTCGGAACATCAGTCACACTAACAGATTACACTCTAAAGTTTTTCAGAAAAAAAAATGAATATAAAAACATGGCATTGATTTCTTTCTTTTGTATGTCCTTGGGATTGGCATTCCTAGACTGATTTCTGGTCTTGAGGTTTCTAACAATGGGATTTTGAATTTATCACTGACTATAGATTTCGCAGATTGTTCCTTTGTTTGTTGGTAGTCGAAAGCTTTTTCAACCCAATAATATCTGTTTTAGTTGATCCGCATTTTTATAGCAAGATATTCAGACTTGCAACAAGATAACAGTAAGCGTGTTTTTCAGAATTGTACGGATATTCTACGTATTGTTCACATTCTAATGTTCAACCCTGATGGCTCACGTCTATTTTTTTGGCGCACGGGGGCCAAACAACGTGCATGTCTGCAGACTTACAGGTATAATCATGTACACGTGTCACAATTTCTCCTGTGTACAATAATGCACACACATACACAAGCAAGAACGCGCGCGCACACACACACGCACGCACGCACGCACGCACGCTCGCACGCACGCACACACACACACACACACACACACACACACACACACACACACACACTCATACACATCCTATTTGTTATATACCATGTTGCACAAGTGGAAAGACATTGAACTGAAGAACATATTCTTAAAAAAAAAAAACACATGAGGATTAAAAAGTTCGACAAGAATTCTAGGACGGATTTTGAAGTTTGAACAATTTTACAAGTGCGATCCAAATGAGTCTTTGCTCCCGGAACACAGATAACCCGTGAGCTTTTCCTAAATGAAAAAAAAAGCTAGAAATTCAGAAACTGAAAAGAAGCAACAGGTTTCATTTTGTTTTTTTACACCACAAAGGGCGGGTCACTTAATCATTGATGGGATTGGTCCGACTCAATTTAAGATTTTTTTTTTAAATTTTGTAACCATCTTTTCCCGTGGATTTTGATAGCTTTTGCTTTCAAAGGATTTAAGACCTCCATCACAAGTGATATTGACTTTGGTTTCGTTGTTAATGTTGCAGGGTTGTGTAGGGTGACCTTCTCCGGGAATCCAGGACAACTGTCTACAACTGTACAGCAGACTGCGCCAAGGGGAACAACTGCACCGCTTTATTCAAGACCTCATGGCTGACGACATATGTGGTGTTTCTTTCTGGGAATCCAGGACAACCGTCTACTACTATACAGCCGACTACGCCAAGGGAACTGTACAGCAGACTACGCCAAGGGGAACAACTGCACCGCTTTATTCAAGACTTCATGGCTCACGACAACTGTGCTGCTGTCTGGAGGCTGTCTACACTGCTCTTTCACAGATTACACCGAAGGAAACTTTTTGCTGCTTTTACGTGATGCTTGACAAAAGAGGACAGCTGTGTACAGCTTTACATAAGGCTCAGCAAAAGGGAACAGCTGGGTATAGCTTTACCGCTCCCTTTCCGCTCCCTTGCTTCCCCCTGCCCTCAAAATGTTTTTTTTTTTTTTCTAGGGGAGATTTGCAGCTGTCTTCAAAAGGCCAGCTGCGTCTGACTAGATGGTTTTTTTCACGGGGTACTCCTGTTTTCCATCTCACCCCTTGGTGCCAGCATGGGGCAACCCATCCTAGGGTCAGACTTTGGCTGGGTGTTATAGGCGACTGACCATTTTCTCCCCTTATTTCCACCTACAATTCACTTCCATGGCATTTCACTGTAGACCACCAGACCTACATTCAGAGGCCCGCCTTTTTTTCTGACCTCTTGTTCATTTCTCAGATCCTACCTTCTCACCTCTGACCTTAACCTCTCCCTGCAGCCTGTTTCTTTACTGCAACAAGTCGCGCCTGAGGAAGACTCTGTGTCGAACATTCACTAGTCTGCTTTGTACAGTCTATCAAATTTGGGTTACTTTACATCTTGTTTTATGGGTTTGGAAACATTAATTTTTGAATCCTTAGTCTATGAGTCTGCAATTTGCATACTTCTTGCTAAGGATTTTTTTCTCCTCACATACCCCTGGCTTCATTGTTTTTTTTTCTTTTCACTGTATGTTCACTTGCGTTGGTCAAGTGTTGCTTTGTTTTCTTTTGAATTCAAATTGTTCATTATTCTGCTGCTTGTTTTGTTCCATTTTCCCCCTTCGATGATGTTGCATTTGTGTATTGCGTATGTGTGTTTGTCCAGGCATATGATACATTGTGTTCTGCCTGAGTTGGATGGGAATTTTGTTGGCTCTTTTCAATGGTTTTATGTTCTGCAGTTGTCAACTGTTTTTCTTTTTACTGAATTCATGTAGTAAACCAAATCATTTCGATACGTTTATTGCTTCTTTCTTTTCTTGAACTGGAAATGGATGGGAATCTGTCTATTGTGTCTATTGCTTGTCAATGCCTCAGTACTTCAAAAACAGACGTAATGTCTTCTGTTACCTGAAATAAAAAAAAAGAATACAGTGCACTCCCTTTGAGGAAAAGATGGAAAATGATTATGTTTTATCACAATGGGGATATCAGGGATATTTTTCTAGTTACTCTTCAAATGCAAGATGAGTAGCTACCTTCTTTATGAGCCGAACAGAGACGACCCGGAATTTTGTAATAATTTGAAATAGAAAATTGACGGGCTGGTGTAGAGAATGCTATAACAGGTGGGCATTTTAATTGGTCCTGGACTCTGTCAGAGACTGTCATAATTATAAACATGAGAATAACCCTCAAGCAAGACGGGCAGCGGAAACCATGATTGAAACGTTAGCTTTGAACGATGTCTGGAGAGAGTTAAATCCAGAATGTCTCTTCTTCTCCTGGAGAAGAGCTAATCCACTTCAACAAGCCAGGTTACATTTCGTTTTGATCTCGGATACAGTTGTCTCCTATGTAGAGGATGTTGACATCGAGTGTGGTTGTAGAACAGATTATTTGGTTATTTCGCTGAACTTGCGATGTTTTGACAATGTTAAGCATCACACTTTTGGGAAACTATGCACCCCTCTTAAGAGATAAACGCATTTAGACGAAATAAAAGCTGGAATGAAAAAAAAAGAACGCTGAAAAAATGAACATGAAAAATGCAGTTTTTACTGTATACAGGCAGAAAATGCATTATATGTAAAAACCACCTCTTACAGATATCCACATTTACAAGTGTTCGTACCAAACAACAGTTTACTATCAATGATCATCTCACTTGCCAGTCATCAAACATAATTTATCTCATTGACTGTCTCAAATGTCACAATATGAAGTATGTAATGGAAACTGGCAAAACTTTGCAGCAGAGATTCTGCAAGCACAGACCAGGCATTAACACACGTACAAAAAACAAACGCTAGTAGCAAAGACATTCCAATAGTCCAGAACACACGACTGAACACCTGGCATGCCTTACTTCATTACAATTGTTTTCTCATTTGAATTCAGTCCTCTTTCTAGATTTCTCAAACTACCCCTCAATTTTCGCTCTTTCTAGTCTCTACTGCAATTCCTTGACTTCAATTTCCAGCAGCAAAGAAGATTTTCCTGTTTGTTTACCCCCCACCTCCCCCACCACGCGCACGTGTGTGTGTGTGTGTGTGTGTGTGTGTGTGTGTGTGTGCCTGCGTGCGTGCGTGCGTGCGTGTGTGTGTGTGTGGGGGGGGGGGGGGACACCTATCCCCTCCCTCATTTCTTGCGATTTGCCTCCAACAGTTCCAGCTTTCTTTCTCGCCCCTGATATCACTTGTTCATCTTTACTCACCATTATGTCTCGTACCCCCTATTTCCCTTATTTGGTCTTCCTCTTACACATACGTGCACGCGCGCGCGCGCACACGCATGCACACGGGCATACACCCTTGCTCTGTCCAACACGCACGCACACTCTTGTGTGCGCGCGCTCGCGCACATACACACATGCGTGAGTGCGCACACACACATATGCATACGCGCGCGTGCGTTCACGCACACACACGCTCACGTAGTGCACGCAGGCACACATACACGCGCGCACTCGCACACACACACACACACACACACACACACACACACACACACACACATACGCACGCACGCACACACGCACACACACAGACACGCGCGCGCGCGCACGCGCGCTTACATTCACGCACATACACACACACATTTATCCCTCCCCTCTCCCGCTAGGTCTTCTACTCTATTTCCTTCCACCTCAGGGCACACCTCTAGCCCCGCACACCATCTCAATCCCTCCGCCCCCTTCCCATCTTACCCTCCACGTTCAATTTCCTTTCTACCCTCCTATGCCTATTTATTTGCTCAAGACAAGGTGGAGAGTGAGGGTAATAGTGATGATTATTGTTAGTTTGGTTATTATGATTGTTGTTGTTTTTTATTGTCCCGCCCCCCCCAGCCCCAGCCTTTTACCCCCCCCCCCCCCCCTCTATTTGTTCATGACAATGGTGGAGAGGGAGGGTAATAGTAATGATTATTGTTAATGTGGTTATTATAAATGCTGTTTTTTTTAATTACCTTTCCCCCTCTCCTTGCTCATTTCACCACCTCCCCTCCACTTCCTACTCTTTACTTTCTAGCCTCTCTACGCCTTCACTCCTCCCTCCTATCCCCTCCCTTTTTCCATGCCCTCCCACAAGTCCCCTTCCATCCCCTATCCTTCAATGAACGTTTTCCAGTGAACTTTGTTTCTAAGTGATCTGGTTTCCAGTGAACTTTTCTCAGCGACACAACCATAGAAATCTTAAGTGCTATGTTTGTCAGTTGGCCAGTGTGGCTTGAGAAAGGTTAAATATTGTCATTATCTTATTGGTGTAATGTGGTGGTTTCTATTTTTCATCTTCGTAACAAATTAATATGATTGTCAAATATCTGATGACGAGTTAAGATTTTGTCATTTTTGATGTTTTTTTTTTTTTCCTGATTTCTTGTTGATGAAAATAAGACCCAAAACCAATCCATATGTAACAGCAAAGAAAATGAAACTTTGTGAAGAAGTAAAACGATTAGAACAAGACATTCTCAGATGATGAAAAAAAATGAAAAGAAAAATGAGACTGATATCAGGGTCATTGAAACGAAAAAGAATTGAAAAATATCGGAGAAAAACTCCACTCTCGCAAAGACCACCTGGGTGTGTTCGTAGAGTTCCAAAGCCACCCTGCCAGCCGAAACAACTCGAAGAGGCCTGACCCCCAATACAACAGAGCTAACTGGCCAGCCCTCCAGGAGGCAGCGGTGGAACTCCCCAACTCCCATCTTCCCCACTCCGAGCAATACTGAGGAGATAATGGTGCAAGTTCAAGGAAGGATTACTAGCCATAGTTAAAAACCACATTCCGCACACCACGTTAAGGCCTAACAACAACTAGATGTGGGTAGATTACTCAACCAAGAGGCTTATTAGGTGGAGAGACAGGGCTTACAAAAAAAATGGAAGAAATCTGGCAACCCAGGACACCTATCGGTACAGTGCTCAAGAAGCTCAAGCGCCAAGTCCAGCGCCAGCTTCGAAGTAATTACTGGGCCCAAATTGCAGAGAGCTAATTATGGACAGAGGTGACGGGAATGTGAAGACGGACAAGAACCTCTGGACTCACATCAAGTCAAAGCGACAAGAACCCGGCCCCCCCCCCCCCCCCCCCCCCCCCCCCCCCCAACGAGATCGATGGTAAACTGATCTTTGAGGCCAAGGAGTAGGCAGGGACTCTAAACCGACAGTTCCAGTCCGCCTACAGTAAAAGTTTCCCTTGCTCTTCTTCTACCGACTTTACTGCAAGAACAGGTCTCAGCTCTAACGCACCCGGGCCTTGTTGCGACACCATCTCTATCACAGAAGAAGGAGTGCGCAAACTGCTAAAGAACCTTGACCCCCGGAAAGCGCCTGGACTGGACAACATCAGTTCCCGCTTACATAAGGAACTCGCAGATGAACTCTCGCCCACTCTCACCTTGCTCTACCAGTCACGCGTCGATACAGGAATTGTTCCCAGGGACTGGGGAGCGCTACAGGCCAGAAAACTACCGTCCAATGTCATTGACAACCATGCCTGGAAAAATCCACGAGCACATACTGGTCCACACAGGGATGAGCTTTGCTGAGAAACACAGCATCTGAAAACAATAGCGCGGGTTCCGCCGGGGTCGTTCTTGTGTCAACCCAGCTGCTCGGGCTTATGGATGAAATCAATCTTGACCGAGAGAAGGGCAGACAGCACGATGTCGTGGTGTTGGATTTCTTCAAAGCCTTCGACAAGGTCTGGCATTCACTTTTAGTCTATAAGCTCCAACACTATGTTATCAGGGTTCATGTTAACTGATGGATACATAACTTCCTGACGGACAGACAACAGGAAGTGGTAGTGGATGGGAACAAACGCCGGCGTTTGTAGGGGTGCAGTCAGGTGTCCTACATGACTCCCCCTGTCCTACATAAATCACATCCCGGCAGGTCTCTCCTCAACCGTCCGACTCTTCACAGACGACACTGTC
>JADBJO010009323.1:20000-32500 GCA_016801955.1 Conus betulinus
TGGCCTGATGTCACTGTTTGCACGTGCGGGTTGGCTGCACGTATTCGTTCGTTTTTTTGGGGTTGTTTACAGTTCAGGGTGCGTTTGCTGACAACGATTTCCATGTGTGCCTGCAGTTGTTTACTATTTCTACTTTAGTGTTTAGGGTTGCTAAGTATGGTTTGCATAGTATTAACCATTTTTCTGTTGAACATAGGTTGCATCTGTTGGTTTTTAAAACTTCCTTTTATCATCCTTTTTTTTAACAGATGTTGCCCCAAGGGGTTGAGCACTTCAGATTTTTATTAGGCGTTTTAGCAGTATTTTTGATATATATATATATATATATATATATATATATAGATAGATAGATAGATAGATAGATATATCAGAAAGTACTAAAACAACTATATATATATATATATATATATATATATATATATATATATATATATATATATAAGTTTAAAAATATGATTAAAAAGGAGATTAAAAAAACACCAACAAACTTGTTTCAAGCTCTCTGCTCTCCTCAGGGTCCTGATGTCACTGTTTGCACGTGCGGGTTGGCTGCACGTATTGTTCGGTTTTTTGGGGTTGTTTACAGTTCTGGGTGCGTTTGCTGAGGAGAGCAGAGAGCTTGAAACAGTTTGTTGGTGTTTTTTCAATCTCCTTTTTAATCATATTTTTAAACTTATGTCGCTCCCTTCCCGGTTGAGCGTTTTTAGACTTCTTGCTGGCTCTCTAGTTTTATTTGTGATATATATATATATATATATATATATATATATATATATATATATATATATATATATATATATAAAATGTGTGTGTGTGTGTGTGTGTGTGTGTGTGTGTGTGTGTGTGTGTGTGTGTGTGAGGGAGACAGAGAGAGAGAGAGAGACAGAGACAGAGACAGAGGGACAGACAGACAGAGAGGTTGTATATAAAAATATAGTTATTGTATTTTATTTATGAATGTACGCATGTCCATCGACTTATGTGACAGTTTATTTAAGTGTTTTCCGTGAATTACGTTTTTGCAACATATCGTGCTATTTTTCGCTCAAAGAAAACCTGGTACGGCAGCGTGCTATATGATTATGTGACTATAAAAAAAAAAAAAAAAAAATTGTGCTTCTATCCATCAAAACGTCATGTTAAATAGCCACCTTCATTCTGGAACTGACTCGTACAGCCCCTACCAGAATGCCACTGAAAACACATCACTTTTTAAAGAATGTATTACCATTAACCTATCTGAAATGGAATACATACCATGGAACAATTCTCAGAACATAGTGAGTAAGGAAGCAGAAAGAACTGCGCTAAGAGTGAAAGATACTGCACGTGTGTTCTTGTTTCTGATTGGTGGGCCTGGAAACGTCATCAACATGGCGGTGTTCTACAAACAGGGTTTCAAGGATCGTGTCAACCTATGTCTCTTTGCTTTGTCTTTGGCTGATGAACTGTACTTAATTGTGGCAATGTGTCACTATGCTGAGCAAGCGTACTTGCAGTTCACCACCAGGGAAACATATGGTTATATGATTACGTTTTTATCCAACAACCATTTGTCGGTCTACTTGGGTCCCTGTATGTTTCTATAATTCTGTCTGCCATCATAGCCAGTGAAAGATGCTACTGTGTCCTCAGACCACTGAAGTACCAATCTTTGATGAGCAACAGAACAATGGTGGTCATCATTATTGGCGTGTATTTTGTGGTTGTGGGTCTCTGTTTTGTTCTGGCTTTTCGATTTCAGGTACGGTGTATTTATAATCACCAGCCTCGTTTAAGAGAAAAGGCGCTGGTTATTGGAGACCTTTACAAACAACACAAAGAACTGGTAGATTATTTAGATGGTTCGTTTTATGGCTCTTTTCTTCCTGGAGGTGCGATGATTGTCATAATAACATCAACAGCAGTCACGGCAATAAAACTTCATCAGATTGTGACATGGCACGCCGGAACATCTTCCCTCTCTGCTCGTGAAGTGGCCCTCACCAAAATGCTAATGCTGATTGGTACTTCCATCCTATTCATCTTCAGTAACTTTCTGTTCGCTGCTGCTAGAATTAGTTGGCTGGTTTGGCCAGAAATGAATGCCGGTCGTCGGAACGAAAATTTCTACCTGGCTTCTATATGGATCGGTGATTTGTTTTCTTACATACATCACTGCAGCTTCACACATCTTTGTGTACTACATCATGGGTTCTCGTTTCAGAGAAGCAGTCTTCTTCGTACTATTCACGAAGAAAAAGAAATGAACGAAAAAGAACATATCTTTAAAATATGGAAAAGTGACATACCACAGTACCCTTTAATTATTACATATTACAAGCCATTTTCTTACATGACTAATTGCTGAACGTCATCAAGCTATTGATTAATGAAGTGCGGCACGCAAAATATACTGGGCATGTTTATGATTTTTTTTGTTTGTTTGTTTGTTTGTTTTTAATCAGACCTTTCGATTAAAGTGATGCTAGAACTGCAAATTAAAGTGTGTCTCCTGGAATCCTTAACCTGACTGACACGGACCTATCTTGTCTGGCTTCAGTGAGAGATGGGGCATAAAGGATAGAGGGTTTGGGGGCATAAAGGATGGAGGGTTTGTGGGCAAAGTGTACACCTTTTACATTCTCCATGTAAACCAACAGCATGATTTAATCATGAGACCATATTCTAGAAATTATTTGAGACTACTACCAAAGTATATCGGATATTTTCATCAATGTCCATATGTTCTCGTTCGACACGCGCATGACGCGAACAATCAAATTGGTCATAATGACTCTGGCCCAGCGGTTATCTTTAAAGAGATACGTCTTGAACGTCAAGAAACTAACCCCCATCAGAATGTGTAAATGTTGGCATGCTTTCGATAAGCCCAACCAGAATGTGTAAATGTTGGCATGCTTTCGATCCGGCCGGGTTACACCTGATGTGATGGAGATCCTGGCTTCTACTAGAATGCAGAAGCAATTTGGTGGAGTCGCATCTCCTTCATGGTTGAGTCTTTGTGGCTGTGGCTCAGCTGTGGTGTCCACTTCAGCTCTGTCTGTCTGTCTGTCTGTCTGTCTCTCTCTCTCTCTCTCTCTCTCTCTCTCTCTCTCTCTCTCTCTCTCTCTCTCTCTCTCGATATATCTTTTTTCTGTGTATCTGTCTCTCTGTCTCTGCCTCCCTTCTCTCTTTCTCCCTCTGTGTGTGTGTGTGTGTGTGTTTTAGGTGAGGCGAGGATGGTGGTGGGAGGGGACAGAGGAGAGTCGGGTGTGAGGATGTTTGGCGCCAGGAGGATATGTTATAAATGGAACACGTTTTACCCAGTCATTCTTGTGGTTGAGTTATATTCTGTTCAACGGAAATCCACAGAAGATTCATGGTGTTTTACTGGTTAAATAAAGCGCCATTTTCACTTACGTTTTGCAGAGCTTTTTTTTTGTTTAAATAACAAAGTAGAATAATATGGAAAACAGATATTAGCACAAAAGAAAAACCAATTGGAAATGTTAAAATAGTAATGATATTACTGTGATCGAGAACCAGTCGCTGTCTGTAATATGTCAGTTCAAGATGTCCACTGATTCTGTTTCTAAATCGTACTTTTCCCTCATAGTGGTCTTTCTTCCCCTTCCATTGCAGATCAATGTGACTTTTATTAGAAAACGTCTGAACTATGCTTGAATCGCCAAAGTGCATGTACTAAGAGGCCATGTTAGCCTTCCTTTCTGACTGACATGGACTCTTTCTTTCAAGGGAAGTTACATAGTGGGAGTCTGAAAGAGCACCCCCTTAACTCGGTTTTGCCCAGTTCATTGTGCAATCAATCGTTTGCGGGTGTAATAACTAAGACATAATTGTTAATACTGGATTGCAGATCTACACGTTTCAAAATTACGTAATTTTTTTTATAATAATGGTAAGCGTCGTGTGTCACGTGTATCACGCCAGTCAACTGAATCCTCTTTCATGTACCAGTTGACTCCCACTACATTAATGCCCTTTACTACTTTATGCATGCTGGCGGAAGGCTGAATTTGCACTTGACCCCTCTGTTGCGAGAGCAGCTGAGAGATAAGTAAAAGTGAACGAACCCGCCTGTTTTGTAGACAGAACTGGAACCAAAAAGCACATGTGCTTTCTATATACTGCCCCCTGCATGGCTTTGTTTCATTTGACCCCACTACCTCCGCCCAACGTGATGTTATGGTGCTTGTCAAACATCAATTTAAGGAAAAAAAAAAGTCAACTATCCTCAGATTTCACTCAACTGCAAAAACAACTGAGAAAAAAGGTCTCCTCGAGTGTTCTGGCGTTGTAAAACGTGTGAGCACGCAGCAGTTGGCCACACTGCTAACAAGGAGGGATGGTGGAGTTATCTCACTCTCCAACAGGACTCCATATCGCTGCAGCTGGGTCTCAATGGTCATGTGCAATAGACCACCGCTGGAAATTCTTGTGTCGGAGTAACAATGAAACTGCTTGTCAAGGACTGCACGAGCTGCAGGAACAATTCATGGTTCATGCGATGTCTGTGCAACATGCACACACTGCACGAGCAATCCATGCATTGTGGGGGTCCCGTCACGGTCTTACCGTGTTATTGCACTTTAAAGTGATAGTCAGTGTGTAGAGAATTATAGAAAAGAGCGCTCTTTTAGGTTCAGTTAATAGTGTCATATTCTCTGACCTTTACCAATCAGGACAGGTCTCTCTGTTACGGCTTCTGGTCTGATATTGTCGTAAACAGTCTTGGTCTACTTTTTCTGTGTCTCTATGCCTGCCTGCCCGCCTGCCTGACTGTGTAGTAGTAGTAGTAGTAGTAGTAGTAGTAGTAGTAGTAGTAGTTTAATTTTTACGTATTTTCATAAAATTGTGTTATATTAGACAGAGAGAGAGAGAGAGAGAGAGAGAGAGAGAGAGAGAGAGAGAGAGAGAGAGAGAGAGAGTATGTGTGTGTGTAAGAGTATGTGTGTGAAGCATAGGTGTGTGGAAGTGCACGCGAAATATGGAATAATTACTACTTATAATATTGTAGTAAATATCTAACAGGACTACACATTAAACAAAAGGTAACTTGGAAAGCAAAATCAATATCGGAAAAAAAAAAAAAAAAACATCAGTCAGTGCCATGCCTAATAAACATGGTAAGTGTGCCTTAAGAGTCACACAATCACATAAAATGTGGGCTCTTAACACACTTGCAGTTTTTGCAACAAGTATTTAGGAGGATGAAAGAAAGGTTCTTGAGCATAGCTTAGAACGAACGAGTGAAATTGTCAGATGTTTCAATGCTTTTACATCCTGTCACCAGCTTTGCTTGCTTAAAGAAAAAAAAAAAAAACACACACACACACACACACATTTTCCTAACCTGGTTTAAGAGATATTCAGTGTGAACTTTCCATGTCAATTTAGATGTGAAGTAAACTCCTAAGAATTTTACTTGGTGTACATACTAAAGTGTTATTCCATCAAGTCTAAAAGACGACAGGATCTTCACCATCATTAAATAACACTATATATGTTTGTTTTTTTTTCCATGGGAAAGTTTCAGTCCATTTTCAAACAAGTACTTACTGAGATTATTTAGCTCTGCCTGATACATTTTTTCGTAATAGTTGACTGATCTTTTTGGCGTGTTTTTATTTATTTATTTATTTATTTTTTAGAATAGCATTTATTATTCACATAAACAGATCATCAGCATACTGCACAACGGTAGCGATTTTAGTTACGTGCTTTGGGAGATCATGTAACAACATATTAAATAACATTGGAGCAATTACGGAACCTTGGGGAATGGCCATTTCTAACGATTTAAAATTTGAATATGTGTTTTCTACCCTGGCTTGCAAACTTCTTTCTGATAAAAATTCTCTTATGCAGTTCTAAAAATTACAAGATATGCCAATGTTCTTCAGTTTATAAAGCAATCTAGCATGCCACACGCTATCAAAGGCTTTTTTAACATAAAAAAATGTCGCCAGAATACTCTTTCGCCTGGCAAATTGATGCTTAATTTGTTTTGTTAATTTTACAATGTGGTCAGTTGTTGATCTTCTTTTTGTGAAGCCTGCTTGATTGATAGGTGTTATTTCATTTTTATCACAAAAATAGATAAGCCTAATTAGTATAATGTATGTAAGAACTGGGTTAACTGACAAGACAGGACATGAGAAGGTGGTGATGGATGGGAATTTTGGCGAGCGAAGCATGTTGTTTTTGGGTATGATTATACTCGACAGTGCAAAGAGAGGTGAGAATGTGAGGGATTGTGGCCGGGAGACCATTCCCTTATGTGAACATTGACCAGCTGGAAATCGATAAATTTTGTAGAGGGATGTTCATTACTACTGATTATTATGTGTAGACATCTCCTTGTGAAATAGCCCACTTCCTAGATTACTTAGCATTTCCTAGGGGAGGGGAGGGGGGGGGGGGGGGGGCTGGAGTCCGTGTTAGGATCGCTTGGGTTTGTTTTCTTTTCCTTTTCCGATATTTGGGTGTCATATCTACTTTCATATGTAATAACGTGGTTTGGCTCCAGGGAGAAATATGGCTTTTTACTGCTGTGGTAAGGGTGGCAGGAAGGGGTCTGGTAACCCCAAAGGGAGTAACGGATTAGGGGGTGTACCCGAAATATAAGGAGTCACTCTCATGACCAAGTGGGAAGTAAGCAAGGGAGATCGGGGAGTTAGAGCCTTACCAAACAAAGCTAGGTGCCTTGATGACTTGGGTAGTAGCGACACTGCAGTAGTGTCCTACAACTGTTTCAGCAGGTATCCTGCTTCCGTGCCGAGGCTGGGGCCGGATCACTGCAGTCGGTGGCCACGTGCTGGCAGGTGAGCGGCGACGTCCTGTTACCTGTGTTCTCCCGGGAGGGGGAGACCACCCAGGCCGTCTGCCGTCTGTGAGGCAGTTCTTCCCCTGCTACCCGTGCTCTTCCGGGAGGGAAGTCCACCCAGGCCGTCTGCCATCCGGGAGGCAGCTCTCCTCCTGCTACCTGTGCTCTTCTGGGAGAGGAAGTCTACCCAGGCCGTCTGCCACCTGTGAGGTAGTTCTCTAGCCACCTGTTCCTCTTTCCCAGGAGGGAATGACCAGTCTGTGTTCAGACGCCATGTGAAGGGGTGCTGCGCCAGGCCTTCCTTCACCCTCAGTTCTGGCGGAGCCTTCAGTGGAGGAAATGGTTCCTTCAAGAGTCGGGCCTATTGAGAAGGGGCTGTGTGTGTGTGTGTGTGTGTGTGTGTGTGTGTGTGTGTGTGTGTGTGTGTGTGTGAGTGTTGTGTTTCGCTGTGAGGACTCGTCTTGCGTGAGGCCACGGACAGCGCCGAGGAGTGGGGTTTTCCGGAGAGGAGTCAGCCTGCGAGGGGCCACGGACAGTGCCGAGGAACAGGGCCTTCCGTGGAGGAGTCAGCCTGCAAGGGGCCACGGACAGCGCCGAGGAGCAGGGTTTTCCGGGGAAGAAGGGATTGTCCAATTTGTGGTAGGAAGGGTGTGTAGCAACAGGCAGTAAAGTTAGGGGTGTTAGCTGCTGCCTCCTTTAGGGACGTAGTGGCCAGCACGGGATTGGATACCTGTCATTGCCTCCCTTATGGACACAGCGACCGGTGCGATAGTGGTCCCGGGGCAAAGAAGAAGGATGGGTCCCAGGGAGAGGGGTGGGTAGTAGAAGTTTAGAGATTAGAGCCCATGGGTTAGTCCTTGTCCCTAGCAGTTAGCCATCACGTGTGCGGGCTATTGCTGCGTCCCCAGGTCACAGTGATATACCGCAACTGGTGCTTTAGGATAGGTTAGGGTTCCCCAGGTCATTGTAGCAGGGTAGGGTGGGCCAGCGGGGAAGTGGGATACCGATGTGCGATTGTGGATGGACATGGGTGGTGGCGCCATAGTGTGTATGTGAAATAAAGAAGTCAGAAGTCTGCATGAATGGAAAACTGTGTTAGTGTGCTGTGTTGTCTGACCTAGTGTGCGATAGGCGTGGATAGAGGTGGTAGGGCTGTCTGGTTTAGCGACCGTGACACTTATCGTCAAAGCATTTTGGCAGGCTGAATTCCAACAAATACTTCCTGGGTGTGAGGAGAATTGAGAATGAGCATTGAAATCGCAACATCTTAATGTGTGTGTGTGTGTGTGTGTGTGTGTGTGTGTGTGTGTGTGTGTGTGTGTGTGTGTGTGTGTGTGTGTGTGTGTGTGTGTGTGTGTGTGTGTGTGTGTGTGTGTTGATAGTGTAATGTATTTATCCAGTCTGTATTCTTTTTATGCTGTGTTTAAAATTATTAGATCATTGATTTCAGACTCACCGCACAAGAGTGTACATCAGGCAATATTACTTGGTAGGCCTACCGGAGAAGTGCAAAAGATATACTCAAAGTTTTCATTAATATATATGGCAGTCTTAATCTTATCTGAATGACGTGCATTCTCGTGCACAGGAGGATAGTAATGATTTTCGAGCTTGGGTAAACTTTGTCAATTTGTATTCAAAGTTTTTTTTTTTTATATATATATTTTTTTACCTTTGCTGTGATGCTTTCTTTTATTTCATACCTTTGAATTCCTACCTTCTAAAACAGAAAAGTAAAATAAACATCTAAAACTGTCTCCTCGTCGAGAGAAGAGGAGTCAGAATACCAGTGTGTGCAGAAAACTAAAGATCTGGAACTATTTTTTCCGCGCTTGATTCGGGCAGAATTAACCTTACATCTGTTTTTCTTTTTCCTTTTTTTAATTAAATACATATTTTATCACAAAACATAAGAACAAGTTACAAGTAAGGAATACAAAACGCGCAAAACGCATACTTATCGCAGTAAGACAATTACAACGACAGCAAAATACACACATCATCATCATCATCATCATCATCATCATCATCATCATCATCATCATCATCATCATCATCATCATCATCATCATCATCATCATCATCATCATCATCATCATCATCATCATCATCATCATCATCATCATCATCATCATCATCATCATCACTATCATCTTCATCATCAGCATCTTCAACATCATCATCTTGCTACTACTGTGAATAATAGTACCATCAATAGAACTGCTACTACCACCATAATTACTGCTGTTATTACTTCTACTATTATCAAAGTGATAACGGTCACTTAATAAACACTGTATGTGATTTTTCTTAATCTTATCATAGGCATATATAGACACACTAATAACACAAAAGGAATAATAGTTAAATAAATGAAAATAAAATGACTGAACCGAACATGTAAATTAACCAAACAGGGAAAACAAAGCAACTTACCGTTGTCATGCTATTTGGAAACCTTGCCAGAAAACAAAATGCATTAATCCAATAAAAAAGAATATGGGAGCCACTGCGTAACGAACTTTGTGATGGACATTTGAAGACATGCAGCATACTCCTCTACTTCATATCTTGCTTTCAAATGCACGATGGAAACTTGAAATAATGGCAAAAATCTTTTTTTCTTATTTACATTTATAAATACAGTAGAATTTGGCATGTGACAGGATTAAGTCAAATGTTTTATCTGATCTGAAATCATTGTCACAACCAAACAGGGCAATATTTTCATTCAATAGTTTTGCATTTTCTATTCATTTCATTTTGAAATTCCTGCCAAAAAGTTTGAACATGAGGGCAGTGCCAAAATAAATGTTGAATTTTTGTTCTGTTTCTCTCTTACAAAAAGAACAATTTTCTAAATTTTCAATGCCCATTTTTTTTTTCAAAACAGGATTGGTTGCTAGTATCCTATCATTAATTCTAACCTGAAACCATCTTAACTTAATATCTTTTATCTGTTGGATTTTCTGAAAAAAAGTTTTAGCCCAATTAAAATCCTTCGGTAATCTTTCATTCCATTTATTGCAAAACGTTGGCTCTAGAGTGCCTTGATTCAATAGATCATAATAAAGTGAGGCTCCTCTTGATACTGAACATATCACAGGCATTAGTTTACTTGACTCACTTCTTCATAACATGTTATTTCTACTCCAGCGTCTCTCGAATACTTTTTCACAGCACTAATGTAACCGTTATATGTTACACAATCTGTATTGATGTTATACCTATCAACAAAGGAGTGGAAACTCAAAAAATCACCATTTTCACCTAAAAGATTCTGTACGCAGAACACACCATTTTCTATCCAGTTTTTATAAAATTTAGATCTGCCCCTAATCATCAAAGTTCCTATTACAAAATAAAGGCTCTACACATAATTCATCTGCAATTTTGACATCAACAGTCTCATCTATTTCTTCATATGCTTTGAATACTTCTCTCCAGATATTATTTAACTTATCCTGCCCAGGCAAATCAGCACCTAATTTATGAATAAAGTTCTGCCTTGTAATATAATGAGCAGTGTATTTTTTTCCAACTATGGTTACTTGATGAACATTTCCGAATCGAAGTTATTGTTAATGCATTTATTTGCTTCCATATGTTTGGTATTCCAATACCCCCGTGCTGTATATTTTTTACAGATTTTTTCGCTTAATTTTATCTTTTTTTATACCCCATACAAACTTAAATGTAAATTTCTGAATTTCATCAATTATGTAGTCTGGTGGGTTCGGTAGTAACGTCCATAGATGGGTTAGTTTTGATAAGATCATGGATTTAAGTACTGCTACTCTGCCAAGAGGTGTTATCTGCCTTTTTAGCCAAGTTTTTGTACAATGTTTTTATCTCTGCAAATTTTGCTTCGAGATTCATAGTTTCACAATGTTTTTAAATCACTCGTAAACCAGATACCCAAAAATGTTAAATATAGGAGGGTTCCATTTGATATTCAAATGTGGCATACGCTTAACAGGCGAGTTTTTGCTTACTTCCTAACCATACTGCATTCGTTTTTTTTTTTTTTCCACATTTGGTAAGAGTCCAGATACTCTTCCAAATTTTGCAAGAACCATAATCGATTCTTTGAATGATTTTGGATCGCCTTCTTGTAAAAGTTCAGTATCATCCGCATACTGTGATATTTTATTCTCAGTATTAGCTTTTTTAATTCCTTTTATGTCTTCATTTTGTCTAATCATATTTGCTAAGATGTCAACACAAATAACAAATACATACGGCAAGATTGGATCCCCTTGGCAACATCCTCTCTCAACAGGAAACCAACCAACTAGTTTTCCATTAACTAAAACAGTTGACTTAATATTTGTGTATAATGCTTTTATCCATTGACAGAAACTTGGACCAAAGCCAAAGGCGCGTAATACCTTAAACATGAAATCATAGTTACGCTGTCAAACGCTTTTTCAAAGTCTAAACATAAAAAAGTATCCCAGTTTTTTTTTTTTTTTTTTTTAATAATCATATAATCAAGTATATCATAAATAAGACGAATGGCATCTCCCAAATATATGTTTGGAATAAAACCAGTCTGGTCGTCATTGATGATAGAGGGAAGCATACATTTTAATCGGTTGGCTATATACATGTAGATCCTATTTTATACACAGTGTTCAAAAGTGAAATTGGTCTCCAATTTTTGATTCGGTCTTTGGGCTTGTCACCCTTTGGAATGCATACGATAACGCCTTCTTTTTGCGTCGAAGATAGTTCCTATCTATCGAATCCATCGTTAAGCACTCTTACAACATATGGACCAAGTTGTAACCAGAAACATTTGAAGAATTCTGCTGTGAAGCCATCACTGCCAGGACGTTTCATATTACGCATGTAAACGTTTAAGAGCAACACTGGCTTCTACTAAAGTAATTTTGCCTTCCAAAGAACTTACCTGACTCTCAGTTAGTACTGGTAAATTATTTACTAAATCTAGAATTTCACAAGAATCAATATCTCTTTAAGAATATAATTTTTGATAGAACTTATTAACTTCTTCTTCGGCAATTTCATCACTATCGCTTAAAATAGATCCATTATCCAGCGTAAGTTTCGTAATATTTTTACAAACGTAATTTCGCTTTTCAAGTCCACAAAAATAATTTGCTATTTTTTTCCCCTTCTGCGACTCATCTCGCCCTTGAATGCAGGAAACACACCCTCCATCTTCTTTTCCCGAAGTGTGTAATCAACTCTTGTTTATAACTTTCAAGTTCGCGTCCTTCTTCTTCTCAGATAATACCACTTTCTTTTCAAGTAAAGAAATGTTGCTTTCGAGATGTTTCTCATTTTCGGTGTCCTTCCGTTTCTTCATCGTTGCGTATGATATATATTTTTGCCTCTAATTTTCATAAATAATGTATAAAAAAAAAGTTGATCAGAAATAACAAACTGGATTTCTGATTTATGAATCTGAGCCAACCCACATCGACAATATGGGTAAAGCTGCATATTCCTTAATAACTGTTTGAATTACGTGATTTATGTCTTCTATGTAATTGTGTCTTTCAACATATAACTATTGAATTTCTATAATAGATTTCTTTTTATCTCTCTACCTTGCTCTAGAGTTATTAGAATTAAGGAGCGGTCAGATCGATATCCTGGTAGAAATCTCTGCGTCTGTTACATGATTACATTCAGTCGGAAA